>VCRD01004208.1:0-24924 GCA_006783055.1 Trinorchestia longiramus
CTTATGAGAAGGTATACAGCCTGCACACAGGGAGGGTCGCTAAATGAGAAGGTATACAGCCTGCACACAGTGAGGGTCCGGGAAATAGAGGTATTTTAATCAAAGCAGTAACTTTGGGCACATTTCTAACATAAAAATGACAGTAATTGGGAACTGGAAAATGCATTCAAAATGTAGCATAAAACGCTACGCACTTCCAGTGTCCAAGATCCTTCGTAACTCAAATTTCAGATATCACAGAGTTCTGTCAATCCTGGAACATTTTATGAAAAATACGAAAATTTAACGTTGCCATCAGACCAAAGACCCACCGATAGTAAGGAGGCCAGCGTAGGTGATGGTGAAGCGCAGCCAGTAGCTCTGACGCCGGCGCTCTTCTTCCAGGGCGTCGACAGACTGGTCAGTTCCCACCTGCCCACACCAACACTTAACTGGAGGACCTAATCCATACTTGGTGACGGTCAGCTCACATCACAACAGTCGCGTGAGGAACAACAGTCACAGTGCTAAGGAACACAACAGTCACGGTGCTAAGGAAAACAACAGTCACGGGTCTAAGAAACACAACAGTCACGGTGCTAAGGAACACAACAGTCACGGTGCTAAGGAACACAACAGTCACGGTGCTAAGGAACACAACAGTCACGGTGCTAAGGAACACAACAGTCACGGTGCTAAGGAACACAACAGTCACAGTGCTAAGGAACACAACAGTAACGGCGCTACGGAGCACAACCGTCAATGAATGATATCCTAACACCACTTCAGTAGCCACTGAGCTCTGCATCCTACAGCCGCATGACAAGTGTTCTATCAGATGCATTAAAAAATATATGCTTTAGAGATAGTGATGTAGAAAGTACGCAAACGTAGACGCCAGGAGTATCTCATCCAATTGAAAGCGTTCCTATTTAGTTTGAATAATTAAATTCTATTAGTCGACTTGTAGAGGGTTTAGTCCACGTTTGTGCAGTTGGTTTTGACTAGCATCAACGAAAGAGGCTCAGTGCGTCTGCGTGTCGAAGACTTGGAGACAGACAGAAGTGAAGTTGGGTTCAACACTTTCACTGCTACATTAAAGTGTTCGGACTAGACTGTACACAAACTTTTCGGCAACTTCCCCACTGTCTAATAGCTTTTGTAGTATTCAGTAGGGTGGCTAGTCACTAAATGAACTGTGAGATCTTTCAGAGATTTTGGAAAGTGAATAACTGCAACAATTTTAGTTGCCCACGTCAGTAAATGTCGGTGACGCATGGCTACTCCAAATATTGATCATTCTTATATATGTAGGTGTTGAATCTATTCTTAATTTGTCCCGCTGAATATTAAGTAGGAGCAATAATTTGACTAGCCCTACAAGAATTGCTTGAACATTTCATTTGATTCAATTGAGTCTGTGTTAGGATCTCAGAGCATGAACCAAAAGGATGACAAAGGCTGCTCTACAGCAACTTGCCATTGTACAACACTTAAAGCTTAGTAAGACATTGTTTTAAAATGAAGACTAATACAAGTTGACACAAATATTTACTTGTACTTAAAGTGCATGCATGGAATAAACGACAGTGATGTTGAATAGTCATTTTTTCTATGTGACTACCTGCTAAGCATGCGAGGCTGTGTATGAAAAGCTGGATCTTCCAGTGATGCCCTCACTTGGCTGGTTCATTTGTATGGAGTGATTCAGGGTGGCCCCAGAGGACTTACTTTAGAAGACCCTGGCTCATAGGAAAAAAACTCTGGGATGCCATCCTGTTGTATGTGTGTATGTATTAGAGGGAATTAAAGGCCGTTACAAAGGCCCCAGCCAAACGCTGGCCCTAAAATGAGTCTAAGTCTAAGTTTTATATAAAACAATTAACCAAGTCTCCCACCACTACGGGAAGAACTTGTAGCCCCACTACCCTCAAATGGTTAAAAATGAATATTTCCACTGACAAAAGGGATTTGACTGCATCTAAATGCACACGAGATTCAAAATAAAAGAAAATGAAAGAAAAGACTCTTAACAGAATACATTGATAAATTACTCGTTTAGTCAAATAGCAAATCTCAACATAACCCTCTAAAGTCGGCTGGTACACATTTCATACCTCCGACGAGGTCATGTTTAATGCTTAGTGGTACAGAAAGCATAGTACTTTTTAAAATTAGGTTCCTGCGCTGCTCAGCAGCTCAAAATTTGTACCACTGTCATAAACGTAAAGGAATATCCCTATGAATCGATAAATTTTTGAGCATGTCACACATTTCTTTCCATCAACAGTATGAGTCTGAAAAGGTCAACACTCCAAAATACAATTCAACCACTAGAGCGCACGAACCCACGTCAGTGAAGAATTGTCCTGCGGTAGCAGCCGCTGCTCTGGCACTGGATGCAGGGGCTCACTCGCAAGCCCCAACCACCTATAAAATGAGTCGCGTAAAGCAGGTCCATTAGCCCCACCTGGCGATCAAAAGAGAGTTTAGTTACAAAAAATATACCAATTAGATGACCCAATCATATAAACATTGCCAAAAACAAATCCTTTAGATGGTCCAATCCTTTGAAAGTCACAAAAAAATGTATTTCTACTATTACGAGAACGAAGACGAGTGACATCATTCATGCAAACTACCTACACCCCAAAATTAAACCGAGTCAAACATTTTATTCCTTTAGGAAGAACAGCCCGATTGCATGGCAGCAGACCAACCTTTCGGCACACATCAAACAAACTAACTTCAAAACTATTTTTCTTTCTCTTCTTCCTTCTTTTACTACAGCAGACTTTCACACTGATGAACTTCCACATGTTACACCCCAACTTCCCTTACATCCTCAGCAACCACAGGCATTGTTGAAGACCTAACCTAACCCAAAATATAGTACAGGTGATAACCCAAAATATAGTACAGGTGATACTCCAAAATATAGTAAAGGTGATAACCCAAAATATAGTGCAGGTGATAACCCAAAATATAGTACAGGTGATAATCCAAAATATAGTGCAAGTTATACTGCAAAATATGGAAAAGGTGATAACCCAAAATAAGACGTAAGCGATGACTGAAAATGAGTCACTGATTATGATCTCAACTCCTTTTCACCACTATAAAGACCTAAAGTTGCGTACTGTAATAATGAGCCAAAATTAAGTACTGTAATGAGCCAAAGTTAGAAACTATAAAGACCCAAAGTTAGGCACTGTAATGAGCCAAAGTTAGGCACTGTAATGAGCCAAAGTTAGGCACTGTAACGACCCAAAGTAAGGCATTATAATGAGCCAAAGTTAGGCACTGTAATGAGCCAAAGTTAGGTACTGTAATGACCCAAAGTTAGATACTATAAAGACCCAAAGTTAGGTACTGTAATGACCCAAAGAACAGTTTATGCAGGAGTCCATCTGTGACACCAGAAAAGGCCACAAACCGAGCCACATCTCGAGGTAGGCGATCTCGGCGCCGAACATCATGATGAAGAGGCATCCCAGCAGCATGAACACCATGTACTGGAAGAAGTAGCGGTGGTTCTTGTGGCCTACGCAGTTGTTGATCCATGCTGAACTTCAAGTTAAGCACCATAAACAATGCAATGACAAGGACCTTTATGATGATTATAATTAACTAATAATAATATTTATAATAATAATAACTAAGAGGCTGGTTCAAAATTGGTCGAAGTATTCAAGCACTAGCTAAATAACCTCGCAATGAAGGAAGACTATTAAGTTCTGAAACAGGAAATTGTGTTTGGCAGTCAAGCTGAGGACTGCTGTGATGTACTCAACAACAGGTCAACCGACACAAAACACATACGGAAGAGAGACCACGAATCAATGCTTTCCACTAAACTTGCTAGTTAAAATAATGAGGTGTATGACACAGAGCAACTGCTGGTGAGCACAACGCAGCAGATGCACGAGATGTTACTTAAAATAATGACCCATCCAGAGGCTTCAGTATACACGATACTCAAGTATATCTGTACATCCTACATCTTCAAGGTTAGCTTGTACAAAACAGGACCAAGCATCAACACAGACCAAGAGCTAACACTGAAATCATCCTCTAGCACACGCACGAAAAACCAAGGCATACAATCGAGCACTTGAAACCTCAAGGATGATATTATAGAAAAGTTTTCCATAAATGCAATAACACTAAGAGCCTTAAATGGAAAAGCTTGTATCTTACAGACCTACTCACACACTAGCATGCAAATCAATCGTTATGCCAGTAAGTCAGGGCGCAAATCACCTCCCACACTTCACTACAAATGCTTAAGTCAACATCATACACTACTCTAAAAATTTCCTTAGAGTTTAACTAAGGGGATTCTAGTTGCCTAAAGCTTAGACAGTTTACTGAATAAACCTGCGGACCACATTCACGATGAGATTATATGAAAATCTTGAAGTTATGACAGATGAGGTCTTCTCTTCCTAGTTCAGCAATACACAACGCCAACAACCCACTCTACAGTACTACCTACACAACCAACCACTTGAGTCAAGTGAAAGAAATGCACTTCACGGGACTTTACTAGTCACTATACAACCATCTCACTCTATTTCACTACTAGAACCCAAGACTCGTGCACACGCACCTAACCACAGCTCTTTGCTTTGTAACCATTAGTAAAATAGTTGATGGCTAACTAAATTCCGCTGACATAACAGAATTATATAAAAAAAGATATGACAGCATTTCCTTATCACAACTCTGCCAAAGGCACCAACAATTCTACACTACGAATAGGCAGCAAGAATCATGTCAGATGGCCAAGCTTTCTATCCAGTAACCACAACAACCATTAACTTTAAGTTCTCTTCCTCTACGCTCATTAATTAATGGTACAGTTTATCTTAAAAGGTTTGTAATATTTTTGGAGAATTTTTATGTTGAACTTTCTTGTAGAAGTCACTCATGAATTCACCAGTAAGCACAGAATACCCGGTAGCAGGATGATACTACCAGCATTTGCAGGGAACTCTCAAGTGACCAAACTAAGGGAACTCCGGGATGACCAAACTAAGGGAACTCTCGGATGACCAAACTAAGGAAACTCTCGGATGACCAAACTAAGGAAACTCTCAAGTAACCAAACTAAGGGAACTCTCAAGTGACCAAACTAAGGGAACTCTCAAGTGACCAAACTAAGGGAACTCTCAAGTGACCAAACTAAGGGAACTCTCAAGTGACCAAACTAAGGGAACTCTCAAGTGACCAAACTAAGGAAACTCTCAAGTGACCAAACTAAGGAAACTCTCGGATGACCAAACTAAGGGAACTCTCGGATGACCAAACTAAGGGAACTCTCGGATGACCAAACTAAGGGAACTCTCGGATGACCAAACTAAGGGAACTATCGGATGACCAAACTAAGAATAGGTACTTGACAACAGTAGAATTGCAAACCAGCAACCGCTCTAACTGACTGCTGGGGCTTAATAGAATTGTACACCACGTCCTTGCCAGTCACTCCTCTGCGCAGGACAAACCACGCAGTCCCCAGATAATACTACACACGTTTATGCTAATGAGAGGAGCACTTTGAAAGCACGTGTCCCGCTCGTTATTTGCATCTACTGCATTGAATGACATCGTTCATACACAAAACCCGGCTTTTAGCGAGTGGTTACAGCAAGCCTAAAGGCATATAAGGTACACAATATACGGCAGTGATGACAGCTAAGATGAAATCATAGAAGTTACAAAACAACAGGTGTGACAGCTAAGCATGACAGCTCAGACAAAATAAAGGATACGACAATGGTGGTCCATTTTGAGGACACATCTGTTGCAGACGGAGCAGTGGTGAGTGCGAGGCGGTTTGGGCGCAACACACTTTTTGCACACAGTGACAGCTTCAGGAATTAAACACTCCTGAAATATAAGATGTCGGTCCTCACTCAAGCAGCACCAGCATACTCTCTAGATCAAGTGTCCAAAAAGTGACAGAACAGAAAATTTGCGTTTTCCAGCCCCAAGTTAAAAAGGAGTCATTAAGTTCATCCTGCATGAAAGAGCAATGGAAGTCACTCTCAAGATAATTTTATCATCTCAAAAAGGAAGACGCCGTAAAACGTTTCTCAAATAAATAACGTTTCCATTAATTTTCACTCGGCACATAAACTGTGATTGTGTGTTACTCGTATGAACTTACTGCACATACACTAAGATATGGAGCTACACTGTACAGTCTAACAACCACAAAGAACCTTGCATCGACAGCACCAACTCAGAAACAGCTAAATTTTTAAAAGTCAGCAATTCTGACAATCTTAATGACTTCAATTGTAGCTTTTATTGCAACTTTAAATCTAAATTTAATACTTTAGATGAAACTTATTGATCTATGTCCTCCAAAACCAAGTTCCAACCTGTAATTCCTCGGTTCCAAATAAATGAACTGATTAAGCAAATAACATTCATGCTTGACTAGTAAAATAATTAGAAAAACCGTTCATAATTTCCGCAGAAATAAACAGCAGCAAAAATAGTTCAAATACAAAGACTAAACTCACACATAAAAGCTGACAGCTGCATCAATAATTAGGTTCCCTTCATAAAACTGTTACTGAACACTAATATAACCAACCAAAATTGGCTCAAAATACGGTACAATACAATCAGGACTGGATACAAGCGTTTACTACAAACTCAATGGGTTTGAGGAAACTTTATTGAATTTGTAACTGAAAACAATACATGGCTCCCACTTCATTGAAGTCTGGGAAACTGATAAGTTTTGTAGTTATCGTCATTCTTCAACATCTTTCAATTTATCAAACCTGGAACCCTATTCTACTTTTACCTAATAAAATACAGTGAAGTGAAATAAGTAATCGCACAGTCTCAAACTTTTATTTTCTATTATTTTTCAAAGTCATAACCATGAAACTTATAAAAAAATACCATATCAACAATGACCATTACTGAGCGACAAAAATGAATATTTGTCGGGTATTGTGAATTTATACATAACGTCCTTTCCCCATTATATACACTGAATTTCCAGCATAACAATTTAGCATTCTCCATTAAACATACTGAAGCACTAGCATAATAATAATTATATACATTGAAGTGCTAGCATAACCCATTAAACATACTGAAGCACTAGCATAGTAATTTAACTTTTCTTCGTTAAACATACTGAAGCACTAGCATACCACTATAACCTCCCCAAATTAAACGCCCTGGAGCACTAAACAAAACAATCTAACCTTGAGCACGGCGCCCGGTTCAGTACGGCAAGCCATGTAGAAGTGGAAGACGACGTTGAGGAAGAGCCAATGGCCGTAGGGCATGAGCACAGTGTACATGTACGGCCTGTGGTCACGGTAGAAGGGCAGGCCTAGCCAGTACACGATGTAAATCACACTCCCGGTAAGCACAATCACACCTCCAACCAAAACCTGCACAGGCATAATGCTTCATTAAAATCTGGAAGATTTTATATGAATTACGGCATGGTTACATTTTCACTGCTATGTGCTATATCAACAGCACATTCAGAAACCATGGCCTTACTAAATAACATTACAGGGCCTCTAAATGCAAGTATATAGAAAAGCACTACAAACTTTCAAATTACACAAACTGGAAAACAGTTTCCCACCATTGTCTACACAGCATGCAGACATGGGTCTGAAGAACCTGTCAAACAGTACTAGTATTCTTCTGTAAGGATGATACTAGTGCAGTGAGTCTTCTTACCGAAGCTAAGAAACATGTGGGACATGCTCATTGGAGAAAGAGAGAGGTAAACTTTACTGAAAATATGACACTACATAAATTGTATGTGCCATATTATGCTGGCAGTAACACTGTACTACATCCTTGGTAACTGCTGGATGTTGTGCAAGTGAGAAATATGACCACTGGATAAATGTACTAGTGATTAATCTGAAGTTTATTGTACTAGTGTGCACTAGCTAATTTTGACTGAGTTATAGTAAAAAGGTAACAAGGTAGGTGTTTGTTTTAATAGAATTACTACTCTCCTAAAAAAGGAGGGCATCACTAAATAGCAGCAAAACCTTTACTTTCAGTACCCTCCCAGAAGTTCTATTTCAACAATGCCACAAATATACTTTCAGTCAGAGACTTTTCTTTCCTGATAAGTAGACACAAAATAATCCCCACAAACATATTAGCATTGACTCAAAACTTAGAAATTAATTTGAAGGCTTTTCCATGCATGAAACCCTATGATTGAAAGAAAAGTAAAATAATATTGTAGAAAGTAGCCAAAACAGTAAACAAATTCTCAAGTAGCTAATTAGTAACAAAATAGTAGATTGGTAAGATAATGAAAATCATTGCTGATGCAGAAACCCACCATCTACTTATATAATCGACAGTGTATCTCCATCTCTCTCTATCTGTGTATGTCCATCCTATTACTTCCCATATATTACTGAAAAAAATTATTGAACTGAAATCAGAACAGGTATACATGGATTATTAGCACCATATTGTGGACACCAAAGGTGCTGGATTACTATAAAATATACCATTTTTTCCCTTTATTAGTCTCTTCTCCTACATGGCCACATTATTGAAGGACAAGATACAGAATGGAAGCTCTGTATGTATTCATGAAAAATATTCAGGTTCTGATAGTACCACATGTAAAATAGAAAAGTGTTTTTATTTCATACATCCCTAATTTTATCACTTTTAAACTGCAAAATTTCCATGGGTACTATATAGGCCATGTTATTGGTAGATAAGATACAGAATGGAAGTTTTGTATATATTCATAAAAAAATATATATTTATTAAAACAATAATTCATTGTAAATCCATAAAATATTTGTCTTTATAATAATTTCAAATTAGTCAAATCTAATCTAACTTATAATGCAATTATGGATCAAAAAATACTTAATTTAATCACTTAAAACTGTGGAATTTCCCTGGAAACTATCTAATAACTCACATGAGATTTACAATAATTGTTATGGTTCAAGGAATAGCCAATATAATGAAGCATTTTAGATAGGTGAAGCTCATCAGTAGAAATCTAATAGTAGCCAATTTGAGAATAATGAAATAAATTATTTTTGAAGCATAAATACTCAATCACTAAATCAAAGCTACCTATTACAAGCATTCATTTAAAAACATATATTGCAAATCAAAACAATTTAGCACTTTCCAGTAAAAGTCCAAATTTAATAATAAATTATTCTTTACAACATCTAAGTAGATCCTCAACCATATTTCAGCTTTCAGAAAAAAAACATAGAATACAGTGCTTTAGTGAGGTGAAGGTCACTAAATTACTAAATTTGTGGCTGGCATAAATACTTGACTTTGGACTAAACTATATATAATTCACACAAACACTATAAAAATAGCCAATATAGACCATCAAAAAAATGTCAAAGTAGTTAAGTTTTATAATGAAACCAATGCATGTAAATCACTAACAGGGCCCAAAATGTGCATGAAATGGTCCACAACCCAAACCATGGGCTCCAAAAGCACTTCAAAGGCAAACGAGGATGACATGAGTTCAGTGTAGCACAAGCTCTTCACTGTCACCCTGAAGATGTACAGTTTCCACAGCAGCCACTTCCTGCACAATGAATCATCATTAGGTTTACTATTGCTTATGTCATATAGAGAATCCATACAAGCTTATCCATAGCTAAACTAAAACTGTTCATCATTGAAACAAATGAAACTATAGAATTCAAATTTTGTAACATTTAGAACAAGTCAATATAATTATATCAATTATCCTACAGCAGCGGTTCCCAACCTTTTTCAGCTTGTTACGCAATTTAGCATGCAACATTTAGCATGTTACCCCTTTCACAAAATTTTGTCAACATTTTGCAAGTGTTTTGTCAACACTTGCTTTCTTGATTTTCAGAATTCTTAACATTTTTCTGTCACCCATCCATTACCCCCTAAAAAATTGCTAAATTACCCCCAGGGGATAAATTACCCCCAAGTTGGGAACCAATGTCCTACAGACACTGACACAACTGAAAAGGAGCCAAAGCAATAAACAAAACAAAATCAGCAGCTCAGTAAGCAGATATGATCATAAAGAATATTGATAAGCCAAATACACTTTCTCAAGGAATAAATTTCAGATACAAATATATGTTTACCTTAGTCATTTACTGATCTCTTTTACCAGCAGAGCTACATCAAGGCATGGTTAGGAAAGCACCCACAATTATTTGTAACTATTTAGTTTCAGTAAATATTTGACCAATTTTGAGTATCTAGGAGATGCAGAAATCTGGGCCTTAGATACGATGCTGGTATCAAGGCAATCTGTTCAGGAAGTTTTGGTGCACTTTTATGAATATTGAATATGCATTATAAAGTGCAGTACAATCAAAATCATGTCAAAGTAAAAAACAAACAATTTTGAGCCACTGAAACAATATCTAATAAATTTTGATAACTTAATAGCCACAGCACAGTGAGAAGGAGAGGAGTAGACTATAATATAAGGTGATGACTTTAGGCTTCACTAACCAGATTCATAAAATTGAAGCAATACAATTGCACCAAATAGGCCTTTTTCTTAATGCTTTTGCTACTGTTGGGTTAATATGTCCCAAACAAACTTTAAAAATCATTTCCTTTAGTCCCATGTTCTGAATGTTTCATTCAAAATTACATAGAGATTAGTAAAGATAAGTGGTAATTTAAGCAATATTTTGATCAGTACAAAAATAATTTGGTCATGAAAAGGTTAACACAGTAAATGGGTTTTACAATTACATAAATAGAGATTTTAAGACTTTATAGAATCTCCCTAGACAAGTAAGGAGACATTAAATAGATCACCCTATATAACCTATTTTATTCATCCTGCAAGCAGGCTTATTTGCATTTATTCTTGTGTTATTCATGTAACATTTTAGTAGTTCATGAAATGTGCAAAAGAAATTTAAAAATAGAAGTGAACAACTTGCTAGCATTTTTTTTAGAAGGAATACATAATTAACAATTTATTATACTTACCTCATGAAACTGAAGAAATTTTTCAGAACCAGCCATCGAATATGAAGGCTGGCTTTCATATTAGGCACCATGTTTTAGGTCTCACAAAACACTACAACTTCAATAACAGTAGTTCTTCCAGTAAAAATAAATTTATTTATTAACAAAATTTTCAAGTACTAGATAGTGAAAATAAATAGTTCATCTTTTGTTTTTGAAATATACTTTTAAATATGAAGAGAATTAATGATAGTAAAGATAAAAATTGTCAACTGAGCTGCTAGTGGCAATTCTTCTTTTTCAATGTCTTCTTCTTTTTCGTCTATGTCATCCACTTTTTCTTTAAGGTCATTATTATTGGAGTATCAAAAACTTGACAATGTAGCTCCAAACTAGAAATATAATGGGTTTCTCAACCTGCAAAAAAAATAACTTCAAATATTTTTCAAGGAGTGGCATGAACATTTGCTAGACACATAATTTAAAGTAATTAAATTTTGAGTAATGGATTAATCATGATATATACTCAGCAATTATATTTCTATCTAGATTTTCAGGTACATGTAATTTATATGTGGACTTTAAAGAGATGTCATGTAATAAATTAAATCCCATTTTAGTTGCTAACACATGCTCAACACTGTGCCACACAAGCTGATGAATCTGTACTAAAGGTTCAGCCTCGGCGACACAACCTGAATCTTCTTGTAGCCAATAGAAGGCAACTCCTGTGGCAGGACTCTGATGGATAAAAAGTTTCGCAGCAAAGAGCTGTAGCAAACGACTCTTTCCTAGTAGCAATCTTCACAAAATTAAAAAAATTGAGCTACCTTGAAGAGTCATTACTAGTCCCTGTTGCTCTTACTTTCCATGTCGTGTTTTAGCTTGAAAAACTAAGATTAGTGTCAACGAAGGTTAATAACACCTAATATACCGTAGTTAGAGCCTAATTTATCTACCACAGCCCAATAAAGGAGATCTGAACAGCGATGCTAAGGATTCAAATGTAGCCTCGATCTTTTTGGGCCTATCATTTAAGAATAGCAGTATGCCTGTACCAGATTCTTCTTCTATTGGTCTTTTAAAAAGTTGCCAATAATACCCCTAACACTGACAATCAGAACCTTAACTTTATAATAAGAACCATCGGCAGTCAGATCTTTTTTACAGCCTTTGTTGGCAATTCAGTGACTTAGACTTAGACTGGAAACACGGATTGAAACACGAGAATTACTTCTTATGTCTATCAGTGCGGAAAAGACGGGCATGTACGTATATTTAAGAATCGAGTGACGTCTTCTCGCTATAAACATTGACATGTAAGAGAAATTGTTAATTTTTAGGGCAAGATAATAAATATTAACTTCTATTTTAACAGGCATATGATAAATAACTCATTTATTTGTATGACTTTTAACTTTATGAGTAATGTCCATGCAGGACAGATGAGTCTAAGCTGGTGAAGGAATAGTGACCTACGCAAACGTTTCCACTCTCGCTTTTACACGCCTTGATTCATCCAGACTGTTTGCGACTCGCTCAAAAATCAGAAAAGCATCTGTGAGGATAATGAAGAATGCCTCTGTTGAGCACATATTTCGTATGAGGTGGTTAGGAAGTCAAAGCGAAAACTCCTTCTAGCAAAGTTCTCTCATCTTCTAGGTAGGCCGTAATCTCTACATTTAATAAAATTCAATGTGTTTATGTATTGATAAATATATTTCATGTCCCTTCTTTTCACAATAATTATGCATCTTGCCTACATAGCAACACCATAAAATTTAACAAACATTTAAAACTTTTTATTTCTTGCATAATTATAACACCCACCAATTTATAAAATTTGTATTACTTTACCTATACAATAAAACCCATAGTATATTTATTTACATATAAAAATATTTAGTATCCCCTGCGTGCTAAATTAGATAGAGCGAATTAATTGGAAACGAGGCATTACTAACGAGCTGGAATAAAGTGTTTATCTCATGTTAAGTATTAACTTAAAAATATTAACATAACCTAAGTATTAACTAGTCAATAGCGCTTGGGTATACCTTTGAGTTTCAGCGCCCCACGCACGTTCATATTCCTCATAAAACGTTATGATATCCACGAAACCGATAATTACTTTTTGCAATCTATTGTTCTAGTGATAACATAAGCGAGAAATTCTGTGGTTAAAAGCCAACGTTAACACGGGGAAACAATAGAAATAATAGGGGCTTACAAGAAACGATATTTTTCGACGCATCGATTTATTTCAAACTAGTATTTAGTCGCCAAACAGGTGCGGCATATACATACATTAGACCCTGCCATGGCAGAAACATCACTCGGGGATGGAACCTCAACAACACTTGGTGTTCAGCTAGAGGACTCGCTACTTCAGGTTATATCAGTTCATATACGACGATGTTTGTCAATGCTCTGAAATATGAACATATCTCTAGGGCGGTTGACATACTTCATTGACATCTTCAGGGTGGTTGACATACAGTACCTTATTGACACATCTTCAGGGCGGTTGACATACCTTTTTGACACATCTTCAGGGTGGTTGACATACTTCATTGACATCTTCTGGGCGGTTGACATATTTTTACATCTTCAGGGTGGTTGACATACTTTATTGACATCTTCAGGGCGGTTGACATACTTCATTGACACATCTTCTGGGTGGTTGACGTACATACTTTGACACATCTTCAAGGTGGTTGAAGTCCATCAGTGGTTCCTGAACTAACATCCCTCACGGGGTGTAAAAAAATCTAGCAGCGAAGAAATTTCATGATATCGAAGACACAAAACAGTTCACAAAGAAAATTATACTGAAGACATTGAACTGCGGTTAATAATCGCTATATAATAGTAATAAAATGACAGTTGATAAAACTGGCAAAAAATGAGCATATAGTAATACTCATACAAATAATTCATACATAAGGATATAACTTGCCGGTACGTATTTGACTATGATATTTAAATATGTACTAAATATCATTACAGATATATAAATGACTATGAACTGAACCCATGTGTTCAATAATGTGCATAACTTTTCCTTTTCTAGCAGTTTCATAACTCAAACTGAGAATTTTAATCAAAGTAACATTTATTATGCAAAATCATAGCATTCAGCAGGGTTTCAAGTTGACTCAAAGACGTACATGTATGTATTTATGTTCATGGTCTACACCAGCACTGCTCCTGATACACCTGATGGGTAGTCCACTATGAGAAAAATTTTCACGTGGCGGATGTGCTGCTGGCACGGATGTGCTGCTGGCACGGATGTGCTGCTGCCACGGATGTGCTGCTGGCACGGATGTGCTGCTGCCACGGATGTTATCTAACATGATGTTATCTCTACCAAAGATATCCTTAAATCTCCCATTTTGTGCTAGTAAAGCGCACTAGGTAGACAGCAAAGTAATTCAAAATGAATATGTAAATAATTTGACACATTTCAATACTTAACCATATAATACAACTTATATGCTATACATAAAATACAACCAAACAAAAACAAGTCTGAAACGCAGGCCACTATATGAGTCGCAAATATAAGTTAACAATCAACACATAGTTCTAAAATATATGGCACGAAGCTTATATATTGGAGCAAACCAAATTTCATGATATCGTCACCGGTTTTGCGACTAAATTCTAAGCCTTCCCTAATGACCAACTTATGACTAGAAACTGCGCTCTCAAAGTTTACTTTTCACTAAATTGTAAGATTAAGCGCCATGTCGTGCGAACCAAGATATGAGGGACAGCTCGATTATGAAACAAGCAGGTAGAGCTTTCATGCTAAGATTTACAAATCTACGCAATTTCCTCACTGCCTTCAAGTGCTAGTAAAAAAACTTAGAATCAACACAATTTTTGCATCAACGTTGATTTTTTTCACGCTAATAGAAAGTTGTACCTGCTATAAAAAATGTACCGATACACTTCGACAAAGAATGTCTTCCTCGGGCAATCTAAAGCGTTAGCGGTAGAACAGCAATTCAAATGGTAACAGTATTTATCATATATGCGTGAAAATGTACAAATTATCAAGCTATAATTAATAACACACGAATTGAGAAATTGACACGAGGTTAGCACAAAAACGAAAACAAAAATAAATTTCAAGAAAGAATTTACATTTTGACAAAAAATACAGGATCGGCAACATAATTCCCTTTTTTCAAAGGAAGTTCCTAGAAAAGAAAGGTTATGTTGCCGCACCCTGTAGTACAGAAAAACTAGTTGTGTGCGACGACAAGTTAAATTGCACGTTAATGCAGCGGCAGAAAAGCTAAAACACAGCTTTTTAAACGCCTACTCTAGATCTGGTGTCGCTACCACATCTTTTGAAGCTCAACTTGATTGATAAACATTTCACTACATTTGAATACTTATTTGATCCGTACATTTGTGTACCACTGGCATCTCCGACACTTGAGAGGTCATGTCAAATCTATCTTTAATAGTTAGGAATCCGTGCGTGGTGTTTCCTGTGAACCTTTGATCTGAAAAAACATCATATTCACGGTCTTTAGACGGAATCTGGAATAGTAGAAAAAGGCCACATATGCAGAATTCAAAGTTAAGTGCTTTAACGTTGAAGTGGTCTCTGCCATATTTTTGAGAGGAAATGGGGTGCTCAGAAGTATTATGGTCTACATCACTAGACCTCTGAGTATTCGCAGACAAAGAAAAAAATTATGCAACTCCCTAAGACTTCGAAATTTATTCCATGTGAGACCCCTGGTGTAGGAAAACAAACTACAAATTGCACAGCAGGAGACAAACGATGAGCCAGGGTTAGTTAACAAGACTGGATAGTTACCTCAACTATTCTAGTTTTATCAAATGACTTGAACTCTTCAATGGAAGTGCATCAAGATATTAACCATTTAAGTGGCCCCGGGAACTCGTCTCTAATACATTGATGGCGAAGTCATAACGGGGCTGTGTGTGGCAGTTTGTTTTTGATGGTGTGCTTTGATCAGTTCATTTGGATGCACTTAAAATGAAAGATGCATGAAATAACTCTTTGAATTAATAATAAACTTGAAGAAGCAAGAAAGAAAGAAAATCGAATCACTTTAATGTGAAAATTTACAGCTCCACAAAACACGATCGTGTTAGAGACCGAGACAGAAAGTAGCGTGAAAGCCAACAGTGTGCAGCTACGTTGACGTTATCGTCCTTTTCTAAACCCTTTCTTAGTTAGACATACTAAAAAAGTGGAAAAGTCTACAATTTAAGCTCTAAATACTGCAGAAATGCTAGGTAAAGTTCAGGTTCGACAGCCTCCACAGAAGTGTGTGATGACAGCACGAGGTACAGGTGCTGTACAGCATTGAGCAGGCACAGCCACTACGCAGGCCTAACAAACGTCATTTTAACGCCAACGACGTAGGACTCTAAAACCTGACACGTGTAATTTACAGGTCGAACACAAGTAATTTTAACGCCTACGACAAGTAATTTTAAAGTCTAAGACGAGTAATTGTAAGGCCTGAGACCAAGTATTTTTCCAGTCACAACACAAGTAATTTTAAAGCCTACGATAACTAATTTTAAAGCGACCGACTTCAACGCCGTCTAGCTAAGAGGGCACGCACATGTTTCATGCACTCAGTATAAAAAAATGCCACAAAAAGTGATATGAAATTCTGTTACATCAGAAAAAAGACGTTGGCGAACAATATAAGTTCAAGGATGGAGAAACATTAAAAAAGACTTACATCGTCAAGCTCGCTTGATTTTGGGACGAGTTATTAATATTAGAGATTAAAATTCTCCAACAAGATAAACTTTTTCAAAAAATAGGCATATGTATGTAAGAGAAAACAGGAAGTCGCAGTGTGCTGTAGAACACGAGGCAGCGGTTCAACATATAAATTGCACGAAGCGAAGTTTTTGACTAAATGCGATCAGATGAAGTAATTCCTATTCTTAGATGGCAGGTAAAAAGCAATATAGTTAACGATAAGTAAAATATGTTATTGTCTAGGCTTTTACGATGCTCTTGTCCTTTACAATAGAACAATGCTCATATAAAACAGCCCTTCAGCGAGGGCCTCTTATTCGTTATACACACTATGGTCTTCGTACGCAAAAAATTAATACGTACTTGATAGAGAACTCAAGACGAAACTGACAAGAGTGGCCCAGCGTCAAAGGAGACAAATGCAGAGACAAATTATCCTACGGAAGCTTTGTAAGATCAGCTCAAATTTCAGAACTCTGTCATGAAATAAAAACATTGCTTTTTTTTACCGCACAACGTTGTTGTACGCACAAGAACGATGAACTCAATGACACAATTACGGATATGCGTGAGGTGATAGCGAGTTATACAAACGTAAGCATAAATTTGAGGCCTCACACAAGACTCCGACTGGAAGAGCATCCAAGGACAGGTAAACTCCCCTCGCTTGTTCTCTAGCGTTACTCGCTTCGTAAAGTTGAATGTATTCAAGAAATGAGTAAGTCATCACTTCATCACAGGAGGGTGACGATGTATACTTTTTAATTTTTGTAACACTTTTTTATTGTGAACGAAAAATGAATTTGAGCATATTTTTTATATTAGGCGATGAACAATGCATACAAATAGTTGGGTAATGGCGACCATTTCAACAGATTATAGATTAACTTGGTCAAAAGGGTCAATCTGTCAATCTAGGACTATTCAACAAACAGCGGTAGGTAGATATAATTGCTCAAGAAAGTCATTTCGAGACGATTTAGAAATGAGGTGGCAGAGACCTCGTTATCAGAACATACGAATAGCGAAATACAAATGCGACTCTTCTAATACAAAACGTCAAGACTAAGATGCAAGCGAAAACACAACGAAAGAAATCAAAGCGTCAGTCAAAATGGTGGGAGACAAAATTTACGAAGGAAGATAGAGCAAAATAATTATTTTGATCACTGCAATCATTGTTGCGTTCATTGCAAAATAGCCAATTATTTAAAAAGTTTACTTAAATGAGCGAGAACTTCAATGAATGAGAAAACTGATTTCCAGCTCATTGCTTCAAAAGGTTTACAAATAATCAAAGAAGCAGAGAAGGCGCAGTGTTGTCTAGACAGTAGGGTCTGAGTTGAGAGAGATCCTGGGCAGAGGAGGATGTCTGGGAGTTTTGACGCGAGTTTTTGACTTTCTGAGCACAACTTCGTCAGGAGTCCTGAAGTTGCAGCTGGTGCTCAAGTAGGCGCTGAGAGGACTACTCTTCTCAGGAGTAGCACTGATCTCGAGACTGACAGGCCTGCTGCTGGGACGCTTCTTGCCAGCAGGGTGTCGACGCAGGGGCACTGTGTGAGTCCAGCAGCTCTGGTCAGCTTGATCAGCTAAATCTGAGTTTGCCTGGTGAGGTGAGGAGCCATGCGGATGACAAGATGAGATCCTGGTCTTTGAGTCAGTAGTTAATAAAGTCGAATTGAGGTGCTCTGATAACAAAGAAGAGGCGGGACATCGCGAGTCAACAGTCTCCAAATTACAAGTTGGAGGATCAGTTTCATGGTCATGGCATGCAGAAGTTTGCAGAAGGTGAGACGAAGAATCCGGAGGGCAGTACAGCGACGCTTGCCGACCTGCTCCAGGGAGTTTCTTACATTTTAATTCTGGGACAACTCCTATGTCATAGTCATTTGAAACTAGAATCGATTTGCGTTTCCCAGGTCGAAACTTTTCTTTCAACTTGGACCAAAAGCTGGAAGCAGAATTATTGCCAATGATGGGAGCCAGTTCTCCGGAAGATGGTGACGAAGGTGATTGTAGGACACACACAGGCACTGAGGAGCCTTTCTGTACTACAGACGCAGTGCACAGAGGGCCGTCACCTCCGGAGACAGGGATGACACCAGGTTTTTCAGCACCTTTGAAGTCGTTGTTGCCTATCTGACCTGCACATATAAAAATATACTCGTATGAGTCGAAGACGGCATCAACTTCAGCAATAATATTCAACTTTAGTAATATTGGGTTATTTTTCACAAGAGAACCCATTAATAATTGAATCAATAAACGATCTTGTAATATGAGCAATTTTTCAAGTAAAATGAATACTTCTTAGTGCCGCAACGAATGAACTTCGTCGCTATTACAATCTTTAAAAGCATTCATTAGCTAAACGATGAATATTCACTCATTGAATGTACGCATTCTTCTTCTATAGGATATCAAGCTGTAAAACACAACGATAAAGATTGAGTTTAGGAAAAACCTGAAAATGGTTTCTGAGCATTAATAAACCTCCCAGGCAATGAGTAAACAATACAAGGAAAAATTATCCATTCAACTATTCTTTCAATCAGAAATTATACCTGTGCAATACAAATCAAAAGAAATTAAACAGGTCAAGAACTAGAGCGAAGCAAAGATAAATACCGACGAGCAGAATTGTTGCAACACAGAGGACATCTCTCGGACTACCTCTCTGAGGCAAGAGGCTTGGCCTGAGACCTTCATTTGTAGTACAGTACACTCTACTGTAGTTGTAAGTACTCACTAATTATCTGAATTGAATAAAATTTCCATACTAGATACTTTTCAGGTGAGCATTCAGGCTTAGAGTTTGGCTCGGTACATTTTAGATATTTAACTGACTCCTTTGATGTTGAGGAACAGACTCCCCCAACCTTGAGCGTGAGATTGCAGTGAGATAGCACGGAGAAAAATTTACTGATAAATTGCAAATGAGTCATAAAACGAATGTTCATTCTTGTGAAAGTGCGAACGAGGAACCTTTTTCACAAGGTTTAACGAAATAGAAGCAGCCGGGTTGCAGTAAGTCGCCTACTAAGAAGCAAGACGTACACAACGCACAGGCAAGTCCAGAGTATGATCTTGGCGAGTCAGTTCCCGTTAACGCTGTTGCATTACTACATTCAGGCTTATTGTGCGCGAATTCTACTAGTACAGTGAGAGGCTGTGACAGAAAACAGATTTTTCATCTTGGACCAGTCTTCTCACTGCAACAACCCTCTTTAACTGAAAGAAATTGCTAGAATACGCGACACGATTTCACAACTAGGACATTAACTGAAGGCCTCACCAGTGATGAGCATGAGATGAGGCTGCCCGGAGACTGAGGGAGAGAGGAGGGTGTCCAGCGTCCTGGTGCTGCTTTCATCGCGCCATCCAGGCCGCTCGCACGACTGAGTTGCCCCACTGCTATTGCTGTTGCTCCTGCTGCTGCTGCCACCAACGTACTGGTTTGCAATAACACAGCCACTAGACGACTCTTTTCGTTGTTGGAAACCTTGACTCAAAACCAGTCTAGACGGGTTAGTGTCCGGTTGGCCGCTGGAAGACGAGTGGTCAAGCAACGGAACTTGGCAATCCGGTTGCTTTCTTCTTTCTAAAATGAGGGAATCACAGTTGTCGGCAGGCTGCCGTGGCTGTCTGATATTGGGGGCCGAGCTGAACGAGAGACGAGTCTCACAATCGCTGGTGTAGGCCGGCAGCTCGAGGTCAGGCGAGTTGAAGTCAATGTGGGAGTCATTAGTGAAGTGGAGTGCCTCGTTGGACTGCGAGATGAACGTGTCACACGAGAACTTCTTCGACAAACTGTCCAATTTATCAGCAGTTTCCTTGCCACCTGAATACAAAAATTAGAGTTGGATCGAAGTTTCATATAAAACACATTCTGAACCTAGGTAATTTAAAATGATGTATGTTTTCCGCTTTTGTACGTCACCTACAATTAACAACTAAAAAACCACAGCCGCTGAAAGAAATTATGCTCCTTAAGGAGATGCAATTGAATCCAGCAAACTGTATCTACTAGTCTTAAACTTCTTTGCCTATCTGAATTTTTTGTTTTCCACTAGTCTCTAGCAAGAAATACATTAGACGCGTGATGTAAATAACTGGACGCGTAGCCTGTTACGTGTTCTACAACAAGTTTTAATGACTTAATATAAATGATCTCTGTCCTACGCTAATGTTCCATTCAGTCTATGAATGTATTAACTAATTAATTTTGATCGGAAATATTCGGAACACTTGGATGAAACTATAAAATTCTCACGGAGTTTTAACCTTAACGATTAACTATAAAATACAAAAGTATTTTTGACATAAAAAATATCATGTAAAATACGCGACTATTAGGTACTTCAATCTAACAAAAAAGAAAAGTCTAAAATTACATGTTCTAGAGAAGAATAATCATTAATTCATGGTCACCTGTCGAGTAATAGAGCTGCGGCAGCTGCGCTAGTCTCTCGAAGACACACTGAGCAGATAAGCGTGCCTCTGCGTCAGCGTCCCAACACTCCTCTATTGTGTCACGCAGCAGCCGCAGTGCAAGTAATGCACCCGCACTCTTCTTCTCAGAGCCCCGCTGGTCGTCGGTGAGAGCGGGTGTGCTGCTGTTCGTTTCAGTGGATTCATTTTCAAGATCCTCCTCTACGCTGCCACGCAAGCAGTCCCTGGTAATTTCAGCATGGGCTTCTGGAAATTGTGGCCGGCGCTTGTCCTTCACAACAAATTCGATCATTTGGTTGAGTTGCACATGAGTACCTGCAATGAAGTTTGGCTAAATAATTATAAATATCTCAAAACTCTTGCAAGAATTTAATATTCAATTACGCAGCATTTCGTAAACAGCCAATGAGAAAAAAGGAGGAAGACAAAACGAAGTTTATCCTTACGAAGTGAAACCTTCAGGGACTCAAGAGCAATGACCAAAAAGAACTACAAGTAAATCATACATATACGTTTTCAAGGATTATCAAAGTAAAGGTGACGAACCCAATTCTTTCTGGTACGGCAGAGCGTAGGGCTGATGAGAGCTGGTGAGGTCTGGACAGCGAGAGAGGCACTCCCAGAGCACGAGTGCCAGCGCATACACATCAATCTGCCTCAGCGC
The DNA here is from genome assembly GCA_006783055.1 of Trinorchestia longiramus. NCBI lineage: Eukaryota > Metazoa > Arthropoda > Malacostraca > Amphipoda > Talitridae > Trinorchestia > Trinorchestia longiramus. The sequence continues at coordinate 21,858 of VCRD01004208.1, forward strand.
TGCCTCACACTCGCTCAAGTTGACAGCTCCCTCTAGCAGCTCCGGAGCCATGTAACGCAGGCTGCCCGCCTGTTCGCCATGTGTTAGTGGTCAGTAATTCATCATACGCGGTCTATTGCATGACATCAATTATAACCAGGGATTTATCATAAGATTTTAGTTAAAATTAATCATCTATGACAGGATTTTAGCAAACCTAACTTAACCTAATCAATGATTTATATCACTTATAACTGATGATCTATTATACGATATCAACAATAACCAATAACTTTTGTTCTTTCAAGAAAAACTAAATCACTTCCAGAGAGCACTTGAAATTTCAGAAAACGGTCACACAAATCATTTCATTGATGCTGACAATTGAGAAGCATTTATGGCAAGATTCTCATATTTTTTTACAAATATGTACCTCAAATCTTGTATAAGCAGAGACAAATAAAAGATCTTTTAACATAAAAGACATAATAATTTTTAGATATTTTAATACAAGACAGTGGCAGCGTCCACTCATCTCATTAAGGGCAGGAGAAACACCAGCTCACCTCATTAAGGGCAGGAGAAGCACCAGCTCACCTCATTAAGGGCAGGAGAAGCACCAGCTCACCTCATTAAGGGCAGGAGAAGCACCAGTTCCCCTCATTAAGGGCAGGAGAAGCACCAGCTTACCTCATTAAGGGCAGGAGAAGCACCAGTTCACCTCATTAAGGGCAGGAGAAGCACCAGCTCACCTCATTAAGGGCAGGAGGAGTACCCTGAGTGTAAGGGCGGCCAGGTCGGGAGTGAGAGGCGCCCTTCACACACACGGCGAGCCCCAGGTCTATGACCACACATGACAGGTCCTCACGCAGCACCAAATTGCGGCTGTTGAAGTCCCTGTGGCTCATGCTCGGCTTCTCCAGACCTGCAGCACCATCGTAAGCAGCCCATGTACATTTTTGCAACACACACATACTGAAGAAAATATCACTTTGTGAAAGTAACAGCAAATATTAGGTGATAAAATTGGGTTTCAACAAGCATCATTAAAAAAAACGTTGTTTTGGCTTCAGAATTAAGTTCAATTATTGAAAACATCTATATTCATTTTCTGTGTGCTTTAGAATCATCATAAACAAGTATTTCATTTGACTTTAAATAAACATCCTATATTCCATGAAATGAGAGAATATTCCACAGCTCCTTAAATCTCTAAAACGTATTGAATAATTTCAAGGGAGTATAAAACTTGGACAAGACAAACCGTGAGCGGTGATGGGGGCGTGGAGGTGAGCAAGGCCCCTGGTGGCTGTGGAGGCGATGCGGCAGAGCTGTGAGAAGCTGAGAGTGTGGTGTGTGAGGTAGCTGGTCAGTCGCCCACCGCTGCAATACGGCAGCACCAGACCGTACTGTCGTCCCTCTCCCACGCTGCCGTACCCTGCCACCAGTGATGTAGTGTTATACAGGTGATGTACGGTGATATACAAGTGATGTAGTGTTATACAGGTGATGTAGTGTTAAACAAGCGATGTAGTGTTAAACAAGTGATGAGGTGTTAAACAAGTGATGTAGTGTTATACAAGTGATGTAGTGTTAAACAAGTGATGTACGGTGATATACAAGTGATGTACGGTGATATACAAGTGATGTACGGTGATATACAAGTGATGTACGGTGATATACAAGTGATGTACGGTGATATACAAGTGATGTACGGTGATATACAAGTGATGTACGGTGATATACAAGTGATGTACGGTGATATACAAGTGATGTACGGTAATATCCAAGTGATGTACGGTAATATCCAAGTGATGTACAGTTATATCCAAGTGATGTACAGTTATATCCAAGTGATGTACAGTTATATACAAGTGATGTACAGTTATATCCAAGTGATGTACAGTTATATCCAAGTGATGTACAGTTATATCCAAGTGATGTACAGTTATATCCAAGTGATGTACAGTTATATCCAAGTGATGTACAGTTATATCCAAGTGATGTACAGTTATATCCAAGTGATGTACAGTTATATCCAAGTGATGTAGAGTTATATCCAAGTGATGTACAGTTATATCCAAGTGATGTACAGTTATATCCAAGTGATGTACAGTTATATCCAAGTGATGTACAGTTATATCCAAGCGATGTACAGTTATATCCAAGTGATGTAGTGCTATACAAGTGATGTACAGTGATATACGAGTGATGTACAGTGATATACGAGTGATGTCGTGTTATACGAATGATGTAGTGTTATACGAATGATGTAGTGTTATACGAGTGATGTCGTGTTATACGAATGATGTAGTGTTATACGAATGATGTAGTGTTATACAAGTGACGTGCAGTGATATAGAAGTGATGTATGAAGGTCCAAACTGTACTGGTCTCTCCCGCCCACGCCGTGGCGCCGCGCCACTAAGCACAAGTAGTACACACAGTAGTCACACAATCTAAAGAGAAATAACTAAGAAGCGAGAATGCCGTGCCCTTATGCCATGCCACGTCTTGAGAGTGTACAGAGGTCAGTCTAATATCCCAACACTTTACTCCGTTTGAGTAATGCAGAGGTCTAGTCAGAGTTCGGTTGATTCTTTGGTGCCGTGAAATTGGACACAAGTCACTGCCCGAATAGCCATCAATGCTGCTGTAATTAGCGCTTCGCACCAAAGAAGTAGCACTCTAATATAGCTTAATCATTCAATATCCAGAGAAGAATAGCACGAAACATCTATATACTTGCAGATCCACGCGACCTGAATAGTTTTCCACACGAATTACAGACATGATTAATGTTTGTGATATCATTGATTATTTAGAGAACTACGTTACTTAAAATGACAACAGAATAATTTTACACTGCAAAAAATTACTCTTTTTGATGACACTGTAATATGTTAACAGTGGCTTAATTGCAGTTACACAGGCAACGCTGCAATCAATTATACATCAGAATTGAATCGAGGGCACACACTGAGAGAGAAATTTATCGAAGAAGGTGGAGGGACTTGCCTAGACAGGGGGCATTTAGAGCCATGACCACCGGAGCCAGGACACGTACCGGGGCCAGGACACGTACCGG
>VCRD01004209.1:6535-23960 GCA_006783055.1 Trinorchestia longiramus
TACAGATAATCCTAAAGCCTCCATCAGAAAACGTTCAACTCAATTATCCATTTCCCGATCGACATTACACCGCATTCTTAAAAAAAACTTGAAGTTATATCCTTACAAAATTAAATTAACCCAACAGTTATTGCCTAATGATTATCACAGTCGTGTTAATTATTCCGAATCTTCCAGATCGTTGTTTATCATTAACATTTCCATTGTCCGTAAATTTTCGATACACTGATTTAATTGTGTTCTTCGAAGGACTGGTTGTTGTTCTGAAATAATTTCTGTAATCACGTTGCACTTCTGTTGTTGACATTGTCCGTGAGTAGATTTGCAAAATTCTTATTCTTTGTTCTTTGCTGTATGGAGACATGATAAAAATTAGGGGTTTACAATGAAGAAAAAATCAAATGTCAAGCTGGTTCGTAAATAGGATATCAAGTATCATGTTTTACCATAAAAAGGGTTTTCTTTCGAATAAAACAAGTTTCAATATCCTAGCGCTAATAGTTTTCGGTTTATTAGCAAATCAAAAGAGTCAGTTACTTCTGGGACACCCTGTAGATCGGATTCATGCAGAAGAGCTTACATTTCAGGGTAGTACTGAAAATTGATGAATTAATAATTTTTACATCACCTCACCTATCGTACGCTTTGGGTTGATTGCGGGTAAATTGCAGCTCGCAATTTTAAACTGAACCTAGAACATCGTCTTGCTGTGGAAGATTATGTCTATTGCCTTCATTGTTCATGTCCCCAAGGACTCATTGCCACGACTTTTACCTTGTTCGTCAGCACACAAGCACTAGTAGTTGACTGATGCTTACGGAGTAAAAAACTTCCGTCTAGCAGTTCTATGCAACAAAACATAAACAAGTTCACTGAAAATAATGCTGCAATACTATTACATAAATTAATTGCTAGGAAACATCAAATTCCCTGGCGACATAACATTGGAAGCAATAATAAAGAAGTTCGCACGTACCTTGCACCTCAATTCTGTTCGAGGATTTCGCGTTAGATTTGTCGTCGAGTTCGATCATGACGAGGGAGTAGACGGAGGTGCCAGGGCTTTCTGTCACTGTACAAGTGGACCCTCCACACTGCAAGTAGTTACTATCGCCAGTGTTGTTGATTGCGACTTGCAAGTCCCAGTTTTCAGAATTGGCAGCCAAAACTTGCAAGGTCTTGTTGTCGTAGGAAAGTATTACTCCAGTCACCTCAGCTGTAAAATGCAACAAATGTGCTTGGTATGAATAATGTCAACACAAAATAGATCAGTTTTTCTGATTTCAATCATAATAAGGAGGTGAATAAACTGGTAAGCGACTCATGTAAAATGCTTTTAAAAGTGGAGGTTCACATAAGTGAACTGAATTGCTTTAATGACTGTTGCTTGAACAGGGAATTTTTCCCTCAATAGATGAACTTAATGTAAGTTACTCGTGTTCTGGTCCCATAGACTGGCAGCTCCTGTGAAATATATCAATAATTACAGAATCAACATATGATTTACGTGTGATTGTAAATGTTGAGCCCATTTGCCATTTTGGAAATTATAAGAAAAATAAAATAGCTTGCAGAAAGCACTTCTTTGCTTATATGTAGAAAGAGTATTTGAACCAATGAATTATGGTATTTTTGTTTTCAGAAACTGTTCCATAACTCAAAAAGGAAATATTGCTGAGTAATGATTGTAACAATGAAGCGAGACGTTTTAAATATTTTCACATATATATTATGATACGTACATAGGTTTAATCTGCTCCTCAAAGTTATGTATTGTTATGGTGATGATAGTTTTAAGCGTTAATAGAAAGTGCACTTCCAATTGTTGAGTTGTGCTTTTGGGGTGTTCAAAATATTCTTCGTATTTAAGTAGCAACATTTTAGATATTTGAAGGAATTAGTTTTATTCTGCACGACATTATTGGTGTTGACGTGCAGTACGTTTCCGTCAAAAGTATTCCCTCTACCCATAGTCCAATTACTATTTCCAGTAATCTGATTGATATTTCTTCAGGTTTTTTGAAGAATGATTATAAAGAGAAATACATATTTATAATTCATCGCTATCGTTAATATCAGAATAAAAGGAAGAAGCTCTTACTCTCAACCTCTACTTTAGTGGTCTGGAAGGTGGAGTCGCAGACCAGGATAAATTCGCCGGTAAAGAGATCTTCGCTTTGAGTGCAGAGCTCGTCAGGAGTGTTGCTGCTATCCATGTAGCAAAATGAATCATTGTTGCCCCTGCAGTTCATAAGGGTGTAGTTTGTTAGTCCTCTTACTCTTGTAACGTTGATGACGGTCACACTTTCAGCGGATAGTGATCCGGGTTCAACTGAAAATAGACGATGGGCACCAGGTCATAAAAAAACGAAGGTACTAGAGACTAAAAAAGGGGAAAATGATATTCACCACAATACAGATAAAGGAGTAACGCTAGATTGACGGTAAGCTAAAGAAAGGAAGAAAACAGACATAAAGTGAAGACACTTAAAAATAGTATATGATAAAATAAAATTGGTAATTGTTAAAAAAACTCGAAGAAAATGTATTTGAAATGCTAGGGAGAATAGCTCGAACGCAGCTCAAAATGCCAAAATCCATAGAAAAGTAAAATTATTAATTAATTAGTGGACCCACACGTGAAAATTCAATTGTTTTTACTGAATTTTTTCGTTAGATTTGCCGGCTGACGCGGGCGTTGCGATTGAGTTTCCACATAGAAGGATGTGCATTTGGTACCCACAATACAATGCTGACATTGTATGTATACCCTGCTGAATTTTCCGCCATCTAAATCCTTAATTGCGTGACAGAGAGACGGACCAAGCAAGCAAAAACTGTGTGTTATTATATAGGAGAATATATTAGTGTCTCAACTTAGCTTCAATATTATTTTGTTACCGGACTGTTCCTGTGGAAATTAATTTCATTGATTAATGAAATTAATGATTAATATCCATTAATTTAATATTCATTTGAAAATTGAGAATTAATGAAAAATATTCATTTAAAGCACAATGATTCGTTGCAAATCTTTAATGCATTCATCTTTATAATAATTTCAAATCAGTAAAATCTAAACCGTGGAACTTCTATGGGAGCTGTCTAGTCTTTATAATAAATCAAAATTAGTTAAATCTAAATCGTGAATATAAGTACAGGAATGGTGCTTGCTGAGGTATTTTCCTCAAACCACGAGCATATGTCACGACTTCAGATTTTTCTGAAGCAATACCGTAGTGGTATTGCTTCAGATTTTTTCTGAAGCAATATCACTTAACAGTACTATTTGTAATGTACACAGTACTAAAATAGTTGAAATATACGTATAAATGTATCACAAAATATTGGATAATAATAGGTGTAAAATGATGATCATTAAGGACTAGACAGTTCCCGAGAAAATTGCACGATTTAGATTGGATAATTTGAAAATATTATAGAGATAAATGTATCAAAGATATACAAAGAATTATTGTATTTTAAATGAATACTTTTCATAGATATACAAGGTGCCCCAAAAAATGTATACATTGGTATCAACGATGACTATATTGTTTCAAAATCAATCAACCAAATAGATCAATTTTGGAACCTTGAGATCAGTATCCTTGATACCGATGTACACATTTTTCGCGGACACCCTGTATATAGAACTTCTATTTTGTATCTTATCTACTGATAAGATGGCCCGGATAGTACCCGTTGAAATTCCTTGATTTAAAAGTGACAAAATTAAGGATCTTTGATATAAACACACTTTTCAGTTTTACCCGTGGCACCATCAGAATCTAAATATTTTTCATGAATATATACAGAACTTCCATTCCAACTTCCAAAACTTGGCACGGAAAAAACCGAATATTTTATAGTGATCATCATTTTACACCTATTATTATCCAATATTTTATGATACATTTATACGTATATTTCAACTATTTTAGTACTGTGTGCATTACAAATAGTAATGGGACGGACAAACATAGGAAGGAATGGGACGGACAAACGTAGACGCAGAGAGAAAGAGAGAGATGGAGATACTTTGTCTATTTTATTTAGATGACATAATAGATACTAACGTAAATGAAAATTGAAAGAGTAGTAGCAAAAAATACCAGACTAGAAACAAACGATTGCAATGAATTAATCAACAAAAAAATTGAAATGATTACAGAGGGTCTTCAAGTTTTTGAATAAACAAAGAAGTTGACATTGATAAGTACATTTTTCCGATGCAGTTTGTACTCATTGCGAAGTTTAGGCGTTATATCAAGCAGAAATTATGAACAAATATGAAGTGCTTATCAACTGAATAAGCAAAGAAATGGGATCAAAAAGCTATTATTCTCTCATAGACAATAAAATAATAAGGAATAAGAAAGTTCTTAATTTAAATTTTGCAAAATAAAATCCATATTTTCTAGCAGAATAACCTTGATAATGACCTTTTAATTTCCAGACCTGCGAACGAAGGTGTGTCATTGACACATTGGGTCAAATTACTTTTTTTGAAGGCATAGAACTCAAAATATGTTCGATGAATTTTATGATATTTTCAAAATACACAATACATATTCCATCTATTAAAATTTTTCAACAATTATTATTATTAGTTGTCTATACACAATAATTGTGATTAGTTTTTGCTCATTTCACGTATTTCTGATGCTAAAATACCAGGAGACAAAAAATGGTAACTGTAAAGTAAACAATCACTCAAGGACAAAATTGATATCGGAAAAATTGTTGTGATTTACAAAAGTTTCATTATTTTTTATTATGTTTGGTATGACATAGGACGGCCGAGTGATGCATATGTACTCACTGCTCATGCAGAACTGTGCAGATACGTGCACCTCTTCCGAGTTCACCATGTACGTCTGTTCGGAGTTGTAATTCAGGGTGCTGGCATTCACCACTACATCACCACAACACACGTCTTCTTCATACGAATGCTGACCGTTGTTAGTACTGAGTGTAGAAACAACATGTTGAGCATCAGTGTAGTGTGTCAGCTGGAAAGGAACTTTACAATCGGCAGTTTCACTCGTGTAACACACGTTCAGTGTGGTTGTATTCTCGCTCACCTCCACCCACGTGAAGGAATAGAGTGCGTCCTCTTTGCTCTTCAACACTGCACAAACACATGGAATATGATCATAATGTTCACCTGTAGACAGTACTCTCTGTAAAGTTGTTTTTATAATAGACTCGAGCTTTCTAGAAACAAATAATTTTATGTTTTATCATGATATTCGACGGTTATTAATTTAATTTTTGAACAGTTTTCATGAACTACAGCTTACTTATCAGAATGTGATTTAAGTTTTTTCAATTAAAACAAAAATTTCTGAAGGATGCATTTTATTCTCCACTCTAATGAGTTCAATTAATTTCTCTTCCTGCTGTGTCCTAAAGATTGCTCAAATGGGAACGGAGTGTATGTATTGAGGCGCTTCGTTAAATTTTCTATAACCTTCAAATAATTTTAGTTATAGATGATTTCATTTTTATGCAATAGTTTAAAAAACCTTGTAAATTATATTGAGTACATAATTGATTCCCTTAATTAAATCAGCACAGGAGTTTCGCACTTGAGCTCGTACATCGATACAGGAGTCTCGTACTCTCACACTTACTCCGTTGTACGCTAAATATACATAGTAGCAAATTTATATTAAAATCTAAAGCTCTTTGTGCAAAATGTGCTATAGTGTTCAAATTTCATAAAATTAATTTCAAAACAGCTCGTTTCATTTTACATCAGGTTGTATCCTTTTAAGTCAGGTTTTATCATTTTAAAACAAGTTGCATCATTTTAAAACATGTTGTATTATTTTAAATCAAGTTGTAGCATTTTAACTAAGGTTTTAACATTTCAAATTAGGTTGTATCATTTTATTAGGTTGCATGTGATAGCCTGAAGTGAAGGAGAGGAAAAATGCTTCAGCAATTATTTACCTCCTAATCCTAGATTATACTAATTCATTGATTTCTTTCTTTTATTTCATTAAAATAAATATAGGAAACAAATTCGAAGCTAATAATTATGATCACAAATAATTTAAAATTTTCACGGTTTATTTTGATGAGTCAACTTATTTTTGTAAAATATTTGTCTAAAGATTCAGTTTTTTGAAGGCGTTTTTTCTTCAAAATGTGAATGTTTTAGTCAGTTACATCCTTTCTTGAGCTCGTGAAGTTGAACTTGACAAGAGTTCAAGATGATAGAACTCAGTCCTTTACAAAAACAAGAAACTTGTGAGTTGGCACACACTTGTTAGTGTGTATACCAATATGTTGGCATTAACCATTTGTTAATTTATAAACAGTTAGAGCAACTAAATCTTTTTAAAGTTCAGTTTGTTGTCTACTTTGTTTTGAGATATTTTAATGTGAACAGAATTTCAGTAGCGGTGAATGGGATTGGTGAGCTAACCATCTCTGATGCGCGATGGAGCCTGGGGCAGGTAGGTCTTCAGAGCGCATTTTTATTCCACTATTTCCACGGTTTTATTTTTTCTATTTTGTTGACCTTCATCCCCTAACTCTGTTAGTATTTCACTATTTCACTCTTCAGTTGTTCTATATTTTTTGGTCATCTCAATTCTATTATACTTTTGTAACCTTGCTGCTCTGCAACTTTTCTCCATTTTTCTTCTTTCTAACCCCTGAGAGTTGAGGCAACATGATAGTTCATAGATAAACTGGTCTGCACATGAGCCTCTCAGGGCCTTATCAGAGTCTGATAACAGACAACTGTGATCAAACTTGTTACCGCTATCCTACAAACTCGAAAACAAAATCATGTCTCGAAATATAAAGACGTGATATCATCTTCTTCTTGCTCTCTGCGTCATCTTCTACCTTAGTCTTGCCACCTCACAGTATATAAATTTTCCACTACATTGCAAAATACGATATAGTAACAAATCAATAACTTCATGTACCGATACGCAGGTGTTCACGGACTCCTTATCAAAAGTACTTGTATACAAATAAATTTTATTAATAACCACTACCAAATTAAACACGAAATTCGTAATAGGAAAGCAAACTGTGTACAACGAATTGCCATTCATAGATTATTTGAATAATGAAAAAAGAAGAGCGGCTTTCTGTCCGAAAGTGTTCTCATTTCAGTCGATGTCTCAGCGTTTTATAGATATGGTTTTAAGATTGATTTTTTTAATACAAACGAATGTATACCGGAAGTCTTGGGAAGTAAACGTGTCCGTTTTTAAAAGTTTGGTTGTATGTAGTCTTATGTTAGTAGTACTTAACTGCAACAGTTCATCAGTGCAGGCAACCTCACGAATCTTTCATAGGACTGGCTGCCTTTCCGTCTCAGTTAGCAATTAGACATAAATTGTTAAAATTTCATCCATCTATTTACGACTGAAGACAATTCAATCCTCCATTAAGCATAAAATGAACAAGAACAACAGGTTTTAGAGTTTATTTTCATCTTTACCCATCGATCTAACCTAGTAAAATGCCCTAATGCTGTCAAATTATACATTGCTCCAACCTACTGGCATAGTTCCGTTTGTGTGTGTATGTAAGCATGACAATTGCTGCGTGAATGTAAAAAATACAATAATTTTAGATCACACATAAAATGTACGTTTCTATTTTTATTTTCTGTCAGTTTTAGGCCAGCTTTTTGTCTCATTTCAATACTAAAACTAATATTGTTGTATAGAAAAACGTTTGCGTTAAAATTTTCCCTGTACGTGCTTTTTTCCATTCTGCAGCAGCATAAAGTAATAATTGTTATATAATATGATGTACTTTCTTATTCATAAAACGGTTCAAGGAAGACTTTTGTTCATCATACAACTCAGTAACAAAATGCCTTCAGTGTAGCTATGGTGACTGCCAAAGAATGAGTACATGTACTTGAGCTAAAAATGAGGAATAAAATTTGCTGTTGGATTGAAATGGAAAAAAACTAATTAGATGCACAGAATTTGTTATGGAAATTAAGCTCGATTGTATGTATAGGTGAGACTGTTTTCTATGAGGTATGCCTACAACAAGAACGACTATTTATTCGCTAAACCGAAATTACATCGAATTAACTATGATTTGGGCATATGGAATGGCTTTAAGATAAATGGAAAATGACTGGCGCGACATTCATACTGTTTTGGGCTATCTTTCAATGATAATGATATCGAGGGACTTCGGTGCCACACGACACTGTCAACGCAGGCTGCGTGCAGCGTGACAACTATTCTTTTTTAATGCAAATCTCAACAACGCCCCAAAGTGCACTTCATAACTGTTTTATTCCAAATGTTTAGAACTTTGCAACTATTATACATGCAACTAGTTTTTATTGAATGATTATAAGGAACTATTTCTGTTAGACCATGTAGATTCTTACCTTCAATGGCTTGTGCTGTGAACAGAACTGTCCCTGCCGCACAGACGGCCATCAACAGCTGCAATGGCTGCAGCATCTTGCACTTCTGCTCGGTAGATTGTTTTCAATGTCTAAGACGTTCTTTTCAAAGATATTGAAACCAGAATTGACGGAAGCGTCCGAAATTTTTCTGCCCAACGAAGAAACTTTTGGAATGAATTATCTAGAAATGAAAGTAGGAATAAGTGTGAGTTCTTGACTGAAGTTCGTTGAATACACCAGTAGTGCAACTTACCTGGACCCATTCAGCAAATTTCACTTCCATTTGGCGCACAAAGATTTCTGTTCAACTCAAGGTTTCAACTATTTACTGTGGAAGTAACGGACTTCTGCAGGCACTCGAAATCATTAGTTATGAGCCTCAAAGCAAAATGACAGTCTTCGTTTAAGTACATTGTGAATTTCTACAAAACCATTCTCCCTACTGAAGACGAAACCAACAGCAGTCGCATTTATTTCCAAATGACTAATAATGTTTACAATCAGCTGGCTCAGTTTAGTCACGGCTGTTGTTGGATACTGCAGGGTAGTCTGACGAGTGAGCCGTCTAGAAACTTGAGTAACTTTTTAGTTGTCATGAAAGTCAAATTTATCTTTCTAAAAGGACAACTTGAATCATTTTGAACAGAATTGGAGAAATCTGCCCAATATACTCTTCAAAATGTAATGTCAAAGGAACACAGAAAACAACTCACCGAGAAATATAGTTGTAATTTTGGACGGAAAAAGCTTGCACTGTTGCGTGTGATGTTTGTTATGTGACTGGACTAATTGGAGAGCTTCAAGACAGCAACGAGAGATAACCGTAGGGAACTTTCTAGGGAAATGATTGGTGATAATACTGATAAACGAGGATAACGAGTGGAATTTGGGAACATTGCATGTTTGAGTTCTTGGTACATTAATTTTTCTGGGCATCTCAAAATTGACTTTCAGTAACATCTACATAAATGTTCTGTTTTCCTTTACTGTTTGAGCTTACAAATTTCATGTATAGATATACTACACAAGGTGAAGTGCCAGCAGCTTTCATCCGCTTCTGACCTATCTAAATCAGTGAGAAAACTATGTTCTTTTCCATTCAAAGCTCCCAGACTTTACAAAATCCAGCTTAAAACATTGAGACGTCACTATGTTTTCGTTGGCTTGTCACGTAACTATTTTCACTGCCTTCCTATCAGAAGTTGAAAAGAAACATGAGAAGGAATTATGTGGTGCGACATTAGAGTCGCAGGAGTGACAGTTTCTTTTCCAGCGAAGCTGTTATTCTTTGCAAACAGGTGAGGGACTTTGTAGCGTCTGATTTTTTTTCAGTTTCTTCGTTCTACGGCTGTGATATTTGGTTAAAAAGATGCATCTGTTATTAGAGAATTTGGCGAGTTTTACCAACAATTAAAATAAAACTTAGATCGAGTTCAGTACACAGATATGATAATCTTTACTTTAGATCATGTAAATGGTTAAATTTCTATTGTATAAAGACTCCTACATTTTTTAATTGAGTTCATACCTTTACAGAACGAGAAAAATATTGATGGAAAATTTAGTGAATGTATTGTTGTCACTAACGTGTTTCTTCTCTAATACGAATTTAGTTTCTCCCAAAATTGAAATGAATAGAAGAATACTTTTTACTTTTTGACCATTCATCCGATGGGAAAGTCAGTCATTAAAACGAAAGATGTTTTGCATTATACAAGTGATCAAATGTTGGAATATGATGTGTTCAAGCAGGTAGAAATATTCTTTGTATGCTGAAATTCATTCGAAGTGTTGTGCACTGCCACATATTCTATGACGAACACTTTACTAACACCCCTATTTTTGTGAGAAATATAAATTTTCTTTCAGAGACACTTGCTAAGCAAGAACTGCAACCAATCTACGCTTTGTACCAATGTATACTTCTTCTATTTTTATATTAATTCAATGGTCAAGATCTAATGAGCTTACGTAATATTTTCGGAGCTACCTCAAAGTTCGTCCCGTTTTCTTGCAATCAAGACTCGAGTTGATACTTACTGTTTAAGTTGATCGTTCATGAGTGTATAATTTGTGCCACTGGTACTGCTGGGGATGAGTACTCAAAATGATGCATAACTGACACTGTAGTAGTTTGTTAACATCGTTTCAAGAATGGGAATTGTGTTCAAGTCACGGTCTTGGAGTGTAGAAGGCGCTGAGCATCAGCCTTTCTGTCACACGCGTAGCTACCGTTTAATGATGATTATGTGTCTTGTATTAGCCTCAAATACGTGGTTTGTTCAAGGGATGTATATTATTACTAAATGAAATTCCTGAAATATTCTTTAAAGCAAGTTTCTTTGTATTTTATCTACTGAATTTAGTAATTTTTTGAAGCTAGGCTGTTTAGTTGATATTGAGGCTTCCGATTATCGTCTTTCTAAAACCATCATTGACTGATTTTCTGACCAGTTGTAGTTTTTGAATCGTTTTTTATCTCTCAAAAAGAAAGGAAGCTTTTTAGCATGAACAACAGGGATTTGTGTATTGGATTAGCTAAAATTTGTTAAGTCCACTGAACGACATTGATACCAAGCTTTGAAAAGCACAGACCTGTCAGGTGAATTTTGGTTTCTTGGTTAAGAGCTTACACAATGGATGCGCAAGAAGCTGGAAGGTGCTTTCTTGTCCTAGCAAATTGAAGTAGTTTGATGAGATTTGTAATGCTGTTTTGGAAGCATAAGGGGCGCGCAAATAAAAACAAATTTCTGTATCATTTATGTTTATATTCGGTAGTACCTATAATAATAGATTGAGTTTTCATACTTTATTCAAGGACGTTTTAAATGAGATTCATTTTTAATTATCGTCTGTAGCTTTTATTCGTCCACTCGCCTTCATATTCGTAGCATGGGAATAAAACTGATGGTTTTCATGGAGTTTTAGGTTCAAATACAGTGACTTTTTATGTTAAACATCGCTTTCCCCCAAAATTGTCAGTGGAGTTCATCTTCCTTGCACAATATTTAAAGCTGAATTAGTGAATAGTTTCAAGCACGCTAATTTAATTTGATCAATGAATAAGAATTTACCCTTGTTTTCCCACTATCTTAAATATTTCATTTTTGCCTGATTTCTTTCTCTTAACCTTCTTCATTAAGATTTATATCCAGAAAGAGCACTACAGTAGTTGAGAAGTTCTTGCCATTAGTCATTATATATTATGTACTATAGGGTGTCCAATAATTACCATAATATTTTTAAAGTCCATTTTTAATAAACAAACAAGTGTTTGTAAATGCAGTAAAGGGAAAATAGTCCTTATATATGTAATAGATGAAAATCAACACATTTTATTCAATATATGTCCTCTGTGTGTGTCAATACCACGCTGAAGACGCTTCGAGAATAACCGGCACGAGTCACGGATCATTTATGAGGGATTTTCTACCATTCCTTTTGAATTTTTCACTTTAGTACAACCAAGTTAGGGGAATGTGTTACTGAAACCTTACTTTCTGGTATGGATCAGACCGTATGATGGATGCCTTTTATACTTCTAAATGAAGCTGGAAACAGAAGATGTGCACCACTTATATGCTATCGTATTTCGGTATGAGTGTGCCAAGTCCTACTGAAATTATCATTTTCATTCATAGAAATTACTTTTATTCAAGGAAAACAATAGCTCTACAAGATTGGCTATGAGGTAACTTTTAAAAAAAAATTTAAACCCTTCTTTCATTAATCAATGGGAACTTTTGGATCCATGCCTCGCTAGAATAGAATATAGATCAGTTGATAAGCATCGTTTTAGCATCAGAATATCTGCACCGCATTACGTTCGAGTAATCTAAATCATGGGAGCAAATACCCCAACTTTAAGCTAGGTTTGTATTTCTGAGTCTCGCCATCAATCAGACTGAAAAAATATTGATATTAACATACGAGTATTATGTCAATAATATCTTGCCATAATATTTTTGTATAAATTATACATGAAAACAAAGTAATCGTTGATACTTACCGCAAAATGCGTCTCGAAGGATTGCCTGACTCAAGTATATTGACACAATGTATATAATTTAATTTAGTACAGGTTTTAAGTTGTCCCCATTCTCAGACTTGTTTTTAGAAACTGATGCCACCACCTTAGTGAAGGAAAAATCATTCATCACAGTGATTGTCTGTTGTGGAGATGTCTTGTGAATGAAAATCTCTGCGCAATCTGCACAATTCACTGTCCGCGTCTCCACCGTTTCTCCTTCCAGCGTGACAGTGTAAGCAGCGCAAGGACCCTCCCAGATCGCGACAATAGAGTCGTCCGACAGCCACGCAGATGTCAAGTTTACATCTGCGGAGTAGAATGTCGCATTCGTGTTACGAAAATACTCTTTTAAAACATTATTCATTACGTTTTCTTGTTACAGAGCAGAGGCTGTTCGAGAAATGAAATAGGATATCTTATGCAGACATAATCTAATGGCATCGAGCGCTGTTGTGGCAGAGTTAAAGCGTAGCCAAGAACTATTGTTTACAGTAGTTCTTGAGCGTAGCTTGTAATTATCAAGACTTGTGTTCACCAGGCATCCTGAGCATCACATCTTAACGTTATTTACACACTTTATATCCATTGAATTTCTAGTCTTGAAACAAAAATGAAAAGAGATCTTATAACGGTTACATATGGTTCGATATGTGACATAGCTATAAAGTTTTAGTAGATTAGATTCTTGAAGAAGAGCTTACATTACAGAGTAGAACTGAGAATATAGCAATTATTTTTATGAGTATGCAAATTGCCTTCACTGTTCATGCCGCCAAGGACTTATTGCGTCGAGTTTAACTTTGTTCGTCAATACACAGGCAGTAGTAGTTTACAGCTGCTTACGGATGAAAAAACTTCCGTCTAGCAGTTCTACTATGCATCAAAACTCCAACACATTTGCTAAAAATAGAACTGTAATCCTATTAAATAAATTATTTATTACGAAACATCAAGTAACCCGCCGACATCACATTGGCAACAATTATAAAGAAGCTCGTACGTACCTTGCACCTCAATTCTGTTCGAGGATTTCGCGTTAGAATTCGCGTCGAGTTCGATCATGACGAGGGAGTAGACGGAGGTGCCAGGGTTTTCTGTCACTCTACAAGTGGACCCTTCACACAGCGAGTAGTTACTATCGCCTGCGTTGCTGATTGCGACTTGCAATGGAAAGCTAGTAGAATTTGCAGCCAAAACTTGCAAGGTGTCCTCGTCGTAGGAAAGTATTACTCCCGTCAGCACAGCTGTCAAATTCAACAAATGTGCTTGGCATGAATAATCTCAACACAAAATACATCAGTCTTTCTGATTTCAATCATAATAAGGAAGTCAACAAACTAGTAAGCAACTCGTGTAAATGCCTTCAAAACTTGAGATTCACATAAGTGAGTGAACTGAATTGCTTTAATGACTGTTGTTCGAACAGGGAATGCTTCCCTCAATAGGTGAATTTGATGTAAGTTACTCGTGTTCTAGTTCCATAGACTGGAAGCTCCAGTAGAAGATATAATTGAATACAGATTAAACGTATAATTTACGTGTGATAGTAAATGTTAAGCCTCGGTGCCATTTTGTACCATATAAGAAAAAAATAGCTCGCAGAAAGATCATTTTTGCTCGTCTGTAGAAAGATTATTTGAACCAATGAATTGTAGTATTTTTTCAAAAACCGCTTGATAACTTAACAAGGAAATGCTAGCGAGCAATGATTGTAATAATAGGAAACGGTTTCGAAGTTGAAACATACTATGTTTTACGATTCATAGATTTTAGCTGCACCTCAAAAGTATATATTGTTATAGTGATGATAATTTTAAGCATAGTATAATAGAAAGCTCACTTTCAATTTGAGAGTTGTACTTTTGAGTACAGCAAAATATTATTGATTTGTAATTAACACATTTGTAGATAGTCAAAGAAATTAGTTTGATTCTGCAAAATATTATTGGTGTTGACATGGAGTAGGTTTCCATCAAAAGTATTCCCTTTACCAATAGTCGAATATTTCCAGTAATCTAAACGATGTTCCTTCAGGTTTTTGAGCAGCATGATTATAAAGAGGAATGTATGTTCTTAATTCAGTGCTATTGGGAATAAGAGAGTAAAATCAAGGAGCCCTTACTCTCCGCGTTGACTTCAGTGGTCTGGAAGGTGGAGTCGCAGACCAGGATAAATTGGCCTTCGTTGAAGTAATCCTTGCTTTGAGTACAGAGCTCGTCAGGAGGGGTGTTGCTGTTATTCACGTAGCAAGAAGAATTGTTGTCGTGTTTGCAGTTCATAAGGTCGTAATTTGTTAGTCCTCTTATTCTCGTAACGTTGATGACGGTCACGTATTCGGCGGATAGTGATCCGGGCACAACTGTAAATAGACGACAGGGATCAGGAAATATAGAAACGAAGATACAATAGACAAAAAAGGGGAAAGAAACCTACGCCACAAGACAGTGAATAAAAACTGCAGGACAGACGGACAACTGAAGAAAAGGGGATACTTGAGAGAGAAGGAAAATACTTTAAAATAATGGCTTTACAGTGGCGTAGAAGAGAATAAAATGTACCATAAATGCTTAGCAAAATAGCTTGAATACAGCTGAAAATGCAAAACGATATTTATGTAGGCGCGAAATCATTCATTGACCCGTTCCTGGTCACATTAATAACATAGATGTATATTAATGGGTACGAAAAATCGGAAACCCAATTTTTCCCCAAGCAACCAAAAAGCACCTAAGAAACAAGAAAACAACTTTTAAAGTCACCTTACCCATTTTAAACGTCTGCCGTGGGCTTTTTAACTCCTTCCTGGTTAACGTGAAAACCCCCGAACTGGTTAATATTAAAAATAATTGAGAAATTAAATTAATTATATTCCATGAAATTAATTAAATTCAAGAAACTCAAACTGAGTGTATAAGGATATTTGTAGGCTGATTTGTATGAGTCTTCATGGAATTCAAAGGATAAAGGCGTTGTATCCCGACTGTAAATTTAGCGGTTCTACGTAACAACTAGACCTCGAGAGCGGAAGAATTGACAAGCGTCTACTTCTTTAAATAACAGGCTACTGTGTGGATGATGACTGTCATAGTAATAAGGGACATAGTTCTAGTATGTATCATTGTATTTTGTAAAGTATTTTTCATACAAAATGCATCAACCGATTAAGTCACCCATACGATATCTGTCGTACCTTGCATCTGAATACTTTTTAAAGATTAGGAGAAGACTATACAAAAAGTGTGGTTAGTCGCGTATTCCAAAAATATCTCTGGATAAAACACGATGAGACAAAAAATGGAAACCATACACTAAATAATTATTTAGGAACAAAATTGGTTTCATTAAGAAAAGTTATTGCAATACATAATATCCCACTTATTTTCTTATGTTTGATCTGACATAGGACAGCTGTGTGATGCATACTTACTGCTCATGCGGAACTCTGCATATATGTGCACCTCTTTCGAGGTCACCATGTACGTCTGTTCGGAGTCGTAATTCAGGGTGCTGGCATTCACCACTACATCACCACAACACACGCCACCTTCATACCCGTAGGGGTGACCACTGAGTGCAGAAATAGTATGTTGATCATCATTGTAGTATGTCAGCTGGAAAGGATCGTTACGATCGCATATTTCAGTCGTGAAACACACGCGTAGTGTGGTTGTGTTCTCGCTCCGCTTCACCCACGTGAAGGAATGTATCGTGTTGATGCTCTCCGACACTGCACAAGCACATGGAACATGATGATATTGTTCACCTGTGGATAGTAATTTATATGAAATTGTTTCTAAATTAGTATTTAGCTTTTTAGAAACAAATAATCCTGCGTTTCATCATGATATATGACGGTTAGCAGCTTTCTTAACAGTTCATATAAGCTACTTTATGATCGTAACGTAATTTCATTTTTTTCGATTGATTCAAATCATTGATAAGAAAGTTTTTGGCACTTTACTTCAATTAGTTAAATAATTTACATTCCTGATTTGTCCTCAAACTCATTCTCATGACAACGGGTGTGCATGTATTAAGTGTCGTTATGAAAAATTTTCGCCATTGAAAAAAGCTTCGGACCCCATTTAACGTTTCATGTATTTGGAGGATTAGAGTCCCTCCAAGTGCGATCACGTATATTGTCTTGTATTTAATCATTTGTGTCATTTATGAGTACTAATTGAAAAATAACGGAAGGAAAGCATGCAGAAGAACCATGAATTGGAACCAAGATTATGTAAATCATGAGAGGGAAGAGAACTCATCGCCAAGTAATCAATACCCGATCAAAAGTAGGCAAAAAGCATGTTCATTTCTATACGCAATTATTCAATATAATTTAATGAAAAGAAGACATAGTTTATAAGTATCGTCACATTGACTAATTTAAATCATATGAGCAAATTCCATGCACTTTAAGCTAAGTATGTACTTCTGAAACTTACAATCTACCTGATTGCAAAAATATTTCTTCAGAAGAGAAGAAGTGTCACTAAAATCCACATCAATTGTAAAGATGGGAGCAACATGAAAAATTCAAAAATCTTTGAGTGTTGCAGTAACACGTTGGACGTAAATTCTTATAGATATCACTGAATTTTAATGCAATTATCGGTATTTTATATTCAGGGTCATCAACTTGTAATTCAAGATTAGTTCTTGCTTATACACAAGTGTGTAGAGATGCTTGTGAATACTTTACTGTTACTTTAGAAAAAATATAGGTGAAACAAAAAGGGGCTGAATATTTTCCTTTTTTCTCCATGTGTCATAAAGTAGTCGTAGACAGAGCAGAATACACCTCGAGTGATCGTGTGCAGTGTTGCCAATTTAGCATTTTTGGAGCCAGATCTGGCATCTTTTGGGGACGGTTAGCTCCAACACCTTGTCATCTGGCATCTGGCTCCAAATCTGGTTCCAAGAAAAATAATCTGGTATTTTTTTAGCATTTTCATATACATATGAATTCAGTATGTATTATT
>VCRD01004209.1:24692-50816 GCA_006783055.1 Trinorchestia longiramus
TTTTCAACAGCACCTACATATTCTTTAATTCGATAAGTGGTAGGTATGAATTAATCAAATTAATATTTTAGCTCTTTTTTTAGCTCCACCCCATTAGTTTTTAGCTCTTTCTGGCACCTTTTTATAGCGAATCTGGCACCTTTTGGGCAATTTCATTTGGCAACACTGATCGTGTGACTCATGCATACACATCGTTATTGGCATAATGTCTGTTATTTAATTTAGAACAGGTTATCACTTCTTACCATTCTCAGCTTTGCTTTTAGAAACTGATGCCACGACCTTAGTGAAGGAAAAATCATTCATCACAGTGATTGTCTGTTGTGGAGATGTCTTGTGAATGAAAACCTCTGCACAATCTGCACAATTCACTGTCCGCGTCTCCACCGTTTCTCCTTCCAGCGTGACAGTGTAAGCAGCGCAAGGACCCTCCCAGATCGCGACAATAGAGTCGTCCGACAGCCACGCAGATGTCAAGTTTACATCTGCGGAGTAGAATGTCGCATTTGTGTAATGAAAGTACTATTTTAAATCATTATTCATTACATTTTCATGTTATAGAGCAGAGGCTGCTCAAGAAATGAAATTGGATATCTTATGCACACATGCTCTAATGGCATTGAGCGCCTGTAATGAAGTATGTTATGAAGCATAGGTATGTGGTTCATATGTACGTTCTCACACGTAGCTCATGATATGTCGTAATGAGCCTCAAGAATGCAATACAGCAACACAAAGCCGGTTAGCGAGCATCGTACCTGACCACCTGTTTACAAAAAGCAAGTAAGCCTAGGCACAAGAGTGCGTTATCTGTTCTGGAGCCTGGGAAAGGCCACCCGTATGGCAAAAAGTAGATAGAAATAATAAAAAAGTAAGAAGTATAAAACGTCAGGAACGCACAGAGAGAGGTCGACTTGGGAGCTAAACATCGGCAAAAGAGGCTGCTTAACCTATGGGATCTTTGTAGGGTAATTTGATATCTAAATGCCATCTAGGGGTATGGATAGAACAGGTGATTAAGGGGTATTAAATTAAAGTCATCATGCTGATGAACAACAGTGACCTTATACGTGTATTTAAACGTGTGCGCCGAGGGAATGCCGTGTGGGGCCGTATGGGAAGAAATAGCGAATTTTATTTAAGGTATCATTTGCGAGTGTTAATTGTTATATCCTCGCCACCAGTGTTGTTCTCCAGTGTAATGGTCAGTATTAAGATTTTTTCATGGTGAAACATAAGATCAGCTTTGGGTAAATTCTCGAGTTTTCGTTGTGAATAATTTAATAGGATTTTGATTATGCCATGTTGTACCTAACCATTCAGCAATGAGGAATATGATCAATCTGTTTAATAGGGCAAAATATTTGTGGCTCCCATGTCGAAGCCTGATATATCTCTTTGGTGATTCATATTGTGACAATTAGAATAAGATATGTTAAAATGTTTGTCTGAGTTCATTATCCTTCTCACGTCGGCCATTAAAAAATTTGGAACATTTTAATTATTTCATTCATGTGGAGGGTTAGCGGCCTCTGAAGACGATTAAGTCATATTTCTTACAATAATGAATTATGTCATTTACAAGCATTATTTGAGAATGAAGGAAAAACAACATTTAGAAAACCATGCTGTGAAAACTAAGATTTGCCTAAATTATGAGAGAGTGAAAAAATCATCATTAAATCAATCATTAAATGAATAATAGTAGATGAAATACTTTCTATATTTGAATAAATAATAATAATAGGAAGTCACGCATTCCATATCGCCACAGCCGTTGTCACAGAGTTTAAGAGTAGCCTGTAATAATCATGACTTATGATCGCAAGACATCCTGAGCATCACATCTTAACGTTATTTGCACTCTTTATATCCATTGAATTTGTAGTCATGAAACAAAAATGAAAAGTGATCGTATAACGGTTACATATAGTTCGATATGAGACAGCTCTAAAGTTTTACTAGGTCTGATTCATGCAGAAGAGCTCACATTACAGCGTAGAACTGTGAAAAGATGAATTAGTTTTTTATAATTATGTAAATTGCCTTCACTTTTCATGCCTCCAAGGACTTATTGCGTCGATTTTAACCTTGTTCGACAGTACACAGGCACTAGTAGTTAACAGCTGCTTACGGATGAAAAACCTTCCGTCTAACAGATCTACTATGCAACAAAATTAGAACAAACTGATTTAACATAGTGCCGTAATCTTATTACATGGAATAATTAATAGGAAGCATCAAGTAACCTGACGAAACAACATTAGAAGCAATATTAAAAGAGCTCGCACGTACCTTGCACCTCAATTCTGTTCGAGGATTTCGCGTTAGAATTCGCGTCGAGTTCGATCATGACGAGGGAGTAGACGGAGGTGCCAGGGCTTTCTGTCACTCTACAAGTAGACCCTTCACACAGCGAGTAGTTACTATCGCCTGCGTTGCTGATTGCGACTTGCAATGGAAAGCTTGTAGAATTTGCAGCCAAAACTTGCAAGGTGTCGTCACCGTAGGAAATTATTACTCCAGTCAGCTCAGCTGTCAAATTCAACAAATATGCTTGGCATGAATAATCTCAACACAAAATTCATCAGACTTTCTTATTTCAATCATAACGAAGAGGTCAGCAAACTAGTAAGCGACTCGTGTAAAATGCCTTCCAAACTCAAGGTTGACAGAAGTGAACGGAATTGCTTTAATGACTGTTACTTGAACAGGGAAGGGAACGTGTGATGGTAAATGTTAGGTCTCGTTGCCATTGTTGAAATTATCAGAAAAAAAATAAAATAGCTTGCGAAAAGAGCGTTTTCGCTTGTCTACAAAAAAATTATTAGTTCCAATGAATAGCAGTATATTTTTCAAAACCTGCTCCATAGCTGAAAAAGGAAATGTTGTCGGGTAATGACAAAAAGGTTTCCATGTTACAACATATTGTAAATCTTACGATTCATAGAATTTACCAGCTACTCAAAAGTATATATTTTTATGAGAATGATTTAAGCATAGTATAATAGAAAGCTCACTTCCAATCGTTGAGGTCTACCTTTGAGTATCACAAACTATTATTCATTTCTAATTAACACATTTTTAGATAGTCAAAGAAATTTGTTTGACTCTGCACAACATTATTGGTGTTGACATGATGTAGGTTTCCATCAAAAGTATTCCCTCTACCCATAGTCGACTATTTCCATTAATCTAAACGATTGTCCTTCAGGTTTTTGAGCAGCATGATTATAAAGAGGAATGTATGTTCTTAATTCAGTGCTATTGGGAATAAGAGAGTAAAATCAAGGAGCCCTTACTCTCCGCGTTGACTTCAGTGGTCTGGAAGGTGGAGTCGCAGACCAGGATAAATTGGCCTTCGTTGAAGTAGTCCTTGCTTTGAGTACAGAGCTCGTCAGGAGGGGTGTTGCTGTTATTCACGTAGCAAGAAGAATTGTTGTCGTGTTTGCAGTTCATAAGGTCGTAATTTGTTAGTCCTCTTATTCTCGTAACGTTGATGACGGTCACATATTCGGCGGATAGTGATCCGGGCACAACTGTAAATAGACGACAGGGATCAGGAAATATAGAAACGAATATACAAGAGACAAAATATGGGAAAGAAACCTATACCACAAGACAGAGAAGGGAAAACTGCATAACAGACGGACAACTGAAAAAAGAGGGATGACTGAAAAATTACAAAGACACTTTAAAATAATAAATTGGGTGTGGTATAGAAGAGAATAAAATGTACCAAAAAAGCCGAGAAAAGTATCTCGAATGCAGCTTAAAATGCAAAAAAATATTTAAACAGAAGCGAAATCATTCATTAGTATTAAAAAATAATTGAGAAATGAAATTAATTATGGATCTTAATATGAATTATATACCATGAGTTAAAATAAATTTCATGAAATTAATTTTATTTCATATATATATATATATATATATATATATATATATATATATATATATATATATATATCCAGAGGGTATATGCATACTTGTATACTGAGTTGTATGAGTCTTCATGGAATTCAAAGGATAAAAGTGTTGTATCCCGACTGTAAATTTAGCGTTTCTACGTAACAACTAGACCTCGAGAGCTGAAGAATTGGCAAGCATCTCCTCTAAATAAGAGGCTACTGTGTGGATGATGACTGCCATGGTAATAAGGGACATAGTTCTAGTATGTATCATTGTATTTTGTAAAGTATTCTTCAAACAACATACATCAACCGGTAAAGTCACCTATACGACGTGAACACTGCGAATCTTGCATCTGCTGAATATTTTCAAAAAATTATGAGAAGTCTATGCACAAAATCAGGAAAATTCATCAGGAAAAGTTATTATGACACACAATATCCCAATTACTTTCTTATGTTTGATCTGACATAGGACAGCTGTGTGATGTATACTTACTGCTCATGCGGAACTCTGCATATATGTGCACCTCTTCCGAGGTCACCATGTATGTCTGTTCGGAGTCGTAATTCAGGGTGCTGGCATTCATCACTACATCACCACAACACACGCCACCTTCATACCCATAGGGGTGACCACTGAGTGCAGAAATAGTATGTTGATCATCATTGTAGTATGTCAGCTGGAAAGGATCGTTACGATCGCATATTTCAGTCGTGAAACACACGCGTAGTGTGGTTGTGTTCTCGCTCCGCTTCACCCACGTGAAGGAATGTATCGTGTTGATGCTCTCCGACACTGCACAAACACATGGAACATGATCCCAATCTAATGTTCCCCTGTGGACAGAAATTTTTCGAAAAATTGATTTTTAATGAAAATTTAGGTATTAAAAACAAATAATCCTATGTTTCATCATGATATTTGGCGGTTAACAGTTTTTTCAACAGTTCCCATGAACTACAACTTCATGATTATAATGTGATTTCAAATTTGTAAATTGAAGTAAATCTTTGAGAAGGAAGCTTTTCATACTTTGCTTTAATGAATTAAACTAATTTCCATTGATGCTGTGTCCTAAAAATTACTCGCATTGAATCGGGTATCCATGCATTAAGCGGAGTTTTGCTATATTTTCTGTCACTCTCAAGTAATTTTGGTGAAACTCTATAAGAATATTTCTCATATAATATGACACATTCTTGTTTATGATACGCTTCAAAGAACAGTTTTGTTCATCATACAACTAAAAGCGTTCAGCACAACGATGGTGACTTCCAAAGAATTAGTTCATGTACTTGTGGTAAAAATGGGGAATAAAATCTGTTGTTGTTGTTGTTGTTGAGTGAAATTAAAATAAACCCTGTTAGATGCACAAAATTTGTTATGGAAATTGAGCTCGATTGTATGTATAGGGGATACTGTTTACTATGAGGTATGCCTACAACAAGAACGCTTATTTATTCGCAAAACCGAAATTACATCAAATTAACTATGATTTTGGCATGGGAATGGCTTTAAGATGAGTGGAAAATGACTGGCGCTACATTCATACGAGTACTGTTTTGGGCTATCTCTGAATGATAACGATATCGAAGGAGTTTGGTGCCACAAGACACTGTCAACGCAGGCTGCGTGCAGCGTGACAACTATTCTTTCTCACCAAGCTGGCCTAAGGACTACTATAAACCGGGAATGCACGGTTATATAGTGGACTACGCTAGCGGAGGCCAGTTCACTGAGATGAGTGAGCTTAGTTTGTCACGTTAGTCACCAACTGTCACAGTGCGAGC
The DNA here is from genome assembly GCA_006783055.1 of Trinorchestia longiramus. Taxonomy (NCBI): domain Eukaryota; kingdom Metazoa; phylum Arthropoda; class Malacostraca; order Amphipoda; family Talitridae; genus Trinorchestia; species Trinorchestia longiramus. Next base: position 30,398 of record VCRD01004209.1, read on the forward strand.
ACTGTCGTAGTCTATCGCTCGGTTTGAATCGGACATTGTTGTTTGTTTCGAGGCCCATGGCTGTATTTCTAAGTGGATACTGTTTGTTTACAAACTTTATTTCGAATTATATGTATTAAAAGTGTGGGGTTGTGAACTGTCAGGGGAATTGCAAAAAGAAGAACAGGCGCCGCGTGTTTCGCCTGCCGAAAGAGCAGTCTTAGACTGAGAGACAGAAGTGGCTTGATATTATTCCACCTCGTGAAAACTTTGTTGTTGATCCAGACAAGTTTTTCATCTGTGAGATACACTGGGGAGCTGACCCACTTATGATCAAATTGCATGGTGGTTCTATACGACCTGGAATCCCTCCCTGTATCTTCAATGTGCCTGCTTCATGTCTGCCACCTGCAAAACCTGCACCTCGCCCGGCAAAAGTTGAAGACCAACAACTGAGGTATTTTCTTCAGAAGGATAAGATTACATTATTTGATGCTTTCAAACCTGAACGTAACCTGCAGAAGCAGTACAAGAACTTGATTATTTCAAGATCGAAAGAAAGGCTTGTGTGTTTATTCATGACCGACAACTTCAGTGAGTGCAGCCTGTCTGTGATTGTCGAAAACAAGCCCACTTTGTGTTCTCCACTGACGTTCAGTGCGTTCAAGAACGACATTAATACCACTGTTTAAGATACTTCATCCCAACAATGGTTTGAGATTGTACTCGTATACGCAGTCTGATGAAACTGTGCGCTTGGCAATGAACTATGACATCCCGTTTGACAAAACGATCCAAAATGTTGTCACCCTTCAAGCTCACACGTCAGACTATGACGACACCGAGAAGGAAAAGAAGTTGGTATTTTTGACACGTCAGTTGGAACTTATATTGCAGAAGCAGTTTTCCATGAATAATTATTGTTTTGCTTTTCAATCATACCCAAAGTGTAATTATGAACAGCTCAGAGACTTTTTGGTGCTGCCATGCAAACTCGAGTTGCAGTACATCACTTCATCTATTGACAAGGATCAGCTGCTGAGGGAAACATTTGACGAAGTCCAGCCACTGCAACAGAAGAATGTGTTTCTCTTGGTAGATGAAGAACAGATTCGCCCAACTGTTTCATTTTCTGGTGGGTTGCTGAGTGGCATGGCCGAGAACAACAGAGACTGCAAGGTCACTTCTATTCTGTGTGTCATGATGAAGTCGCTGCACAAAAGGCCTAGTCTGATGATTTCTGACACCCGTCCACAAGCTGACGGCAGCATACCAGCTTGAGCGTGTGAAGGAGGCTGCAGCTGCTGTTGAGAGGGCAAGTGGACGTGTCTTCGGGTCTATCACAGACAACCACAAGGTGAACAAGCAGTGTTGTAAGCTGTTTGAACGACTAGGTGATTGTAGTGCCACAGCCAGGCATCCTCTTGACAACGAGCGTGTCTGGTTTCTCTTTTTGACACAGCACATCTGCTAAACAACTGGAGCTACATCTGCTAAACAACTGCATCCGCAACAACTGGATCAGTGAGAAGGGCCAGAAGATCAGTCTTGACAATGAAACAACGGCATCATTTGCAGGCGTCAAGGAACTGCACTAGTCAGAGAAAGGCAGTATTCTGACGACTACTACACTCACTCAATTTGCTGTCAACCCATCAAAGAAAGACCAGCAGAAGAATGCAGTCCTTCTTCAGACCTCTGTCAAGAAGGCCGGGTTGGCTGACTAATCGCTGCAGTTTGATAGGTTTTTGCTTCTATGTCTGTTTGTTTATTTACGTGAATGTTTGTATGTTTGTTTGTTTGCATTGGAAAAGTTTCAACTATAATTCATTTTGTAAAGTCTAAAACTGCAGCAACTCGGATTTCTACAAAGTGGCCACTAAGCTCATACAATAATACATGTTAAGTCCGGCTAAAATTGACATTTCAAAATTCACTGTAAAATCTTATTATCCCTTCTATTGCTCTGAAGAAGTAATTTTTGATTAATTTGTCCAATAGAAAATGTTATGTTACTAAGAATGCAATGGCCTCCGCTAGCGTAGTCCACTATATGGCCGTGCACGTCCTGTGTATATAATAGTAGTCCTTGGTACATGCTGAACACCAAACCAAACCTACTAAATCAGCAATCGTGGCAAATCTCAGTGACGCCCCAAAGTGCACTTCATAACTGTTTTATTCCAAATGTTTCGAACTTTGCAACTATTATACGTGCTACTAGTTTTTATTGAATGATTATGAAGAACTATTTCTGTTAGACCATGTAGATTCTTACCTTCAATGGCTTGTGCCTCACAGACGGTCATCAACAGCTGCAATGGCTGCAGCATCTTGCACTTCTGCTCGGTAGATTGTTTTCAATGTCTAAGACGTTCTTTTCAAAGATATCGAAACCAGAATTGACGGAAGTGTCCGAAATTTTTCTGCCCAACGAAGAAACTTTTAGAATGAATTATCTAGAAATGAAAGTAGGAATAAGTGTGAGTTCTTGACTGAAATTCATTGAACACACCAGTAGTGCAACTTACCTGGACCCATTCAGCAAATTTCACTTCCATTTGCGCACAAAGATTTTTATTCAACTCAAGGTTTCAACTATTTACTGTGGAAGTAACGGACTTCTGCAGGCACTCGAAACCATTAGTTATGAGCCTCAAAGCAAAAATGACAGTCTTCGTTAAAGTAAATTGTGAATTTCTACAAAACCATTCTCACTACTGAAGACGAAACCAACAGCAGTCGCATTTATTTCCAAATGACTAATAATGTTTACAATCAGCTGGCTCAGTTCAGTCACGGCTGTTGTTGGATACTGCAGATCAGTCTGACGAGTGAGCCGTCCAGAAAGTTGAGTAACTTTTTAGTTGTCATGAAAGTCAAATTTATCTTTCTAAAATGACAACTAAAATCAATTTGAACAGAAATGTAGAAATTTGTCCAATATACTCTTCAAAATGTACGAAGGAACATCTCAATTTTAAAAACACAGGAAACAACTCATCGAGAAATATAGTTTTGATTTTGCACGGAAAGAACTTGCACTGCTGCGTGTGATGTGTGTTATGTGACTGCACTAATTGGAGAGCTTCAGGACGGCAACGAGAGATAACCGTAAGGAACTTTCTAGGGAAATGATTGGTGATAATACTGATAAATGAGGATAACGATGGAGTTTGGGAATATTGCATGTTTGAACATTTTATGAAATCATTTGAACATATATGTATAAAATTTTATGATCGAGCTTAAGAAATTGATGTTCTTCTTAGTCAGCTACGTAACTATTTTCATTTTCCTTCCATTAGGAACTGGAAAAAACATGAGAAGGAATTATGTGGTGCGACATTAGAGTTCCATGAGTGACAGTTTCTTTTCCAGTGAAGCTGTGCTTCTTTGCAAGTAGGTGAGGGACTTTGTAGCACCTGATACTTTTTCAGTTTCCTTGTTCTACGGCTGTGATATTTGGTGAAAAAAATGTATCTGTTACTAGAGGATTTGCGAGTTTTACCGAGTAACAATTAAAATAAAACTTAGATCGTGTTCACTACACGGACATGGGAAGTTTACCGCTAGGTTACGTGTGTATGTAGATTTTTGTTTGATTCTTTGATTGAATTCATATCTCTGCAGAACAAAGAATATTAATAGGGAAAATATTGGTGGAGAATTTAATGAATGACTCTTACCCGTTCCTCCTCTATGACGAATCTAGTTTCTCCCAAAATTGTTATAAATTCAAGAATACTTTTTATTTCCTGACCATTTTTAGATATGATAGTCAGTCATTAAAACGAAAGATGTTTTGCTTTATACAACTGATAAAATGTTGAAATGTGATGCAATCAAGCAGGTAGAAATTTTCTTTGTATGCTGAAATTTATTAGAAGTGTTGTGCACTGCCACATATACTATGACCAACACCTTACTAACACCCCCATTTTTGTGAGAAATATAAAATTTCTCTCAGAAACACTTGCTAAGCAAGAACTGCAGCCAATCTATGCCTAGTACCTGGGCGTACTTCTTCTACTTTCAAATGAATGCACTGATCATGATCTAATAGGCTTAAAATTTTTTAGTGAATAAAATAGTGAATGGTTTCAGGCGAGCCAATTAAATTTTATTAAAAAGTTAGAATTCAATATTGCCCTCCCCCTATTCGTATTACCTTTTTTTGCTGATTTTGTTCTCACTAAAATTTTGTAAAGATTTTGATTTTGAGCACTTTAGTTTCTGCGCAGTTCTTTCCATCATTATATTGTATATTCGGCAATAATCAACATAATATTTATCGAATGAATTTTTATTAAACAAACAAATGTTTATAAATGCAGTAAAGGGAAAATAGTCCTTATATATGTAATAGATGAAAATCAACACATTTTATTCAATATATGTCCTCTGTGTGTGTCAATACCACGCTAAAGACGCTTCGAGAATAACCGGCACGAGTCACGGATCATTTATGAGGGATTTTCTACCATTCCTTTTGAATTTTTCACTTCAGTACAACCAAGTTAGAGGAATGTGTTACTGAAACCTTACTTTCCGGTATGGATCAGACCGTTTGACGGAGGCCTTTTATACATCTAAATGAAGTTGGAAACATAAGATGTGCACCACTCATATGTTTTCGTATTTCCGTGTGAGGGTGCCAAGTCCTGCTGAAATTATCATTTTCATTCATAGAAATAATTTTATTTATTGTGAATGGTAAGTAAGATATTGTGTCTGAAGAACAATCTATTGAGACTGTGATTGTAGAACTCTTGCAGTTGCAGGGATATGGCCATCAGGGATGTACTGTAACTTTTACAATTGTTTGTTCAGTTATTGTGGCTGCAGACGTGTTGTCATAAGAGAGCTTTTGTGGTTGGAGAAAAATTTTGACTCGTTCACGACCAGGTGACATGAAATTGCAACACTCGCTACTGGAGTCAAACGAAAAAACCTGAGAAACAACGGATAAAGCTCGTGATTGGAAGCTTTGGGAAAATTTAACAATTTTTAGCAAGACAAGGCACCATTGTTTATACAGAAAGTATGTACACATATCATTCTTAGTTGTAACATTCTGCTATCTGCCTACTCCCAGAACTGCATGCACTCTTTAACAAAATATAGTTATGCAGTGAAAAAATTACCTACGCACGGGCGGTAAATGTATGTGCCATTGAACAGGACATATTGTGTGACAACAGACAGGCATACTTTGAATAATAGTGAAGTTTTCCCTTGAATATCAGCAAGGCTTTGTATGTACAAGCTAATCACCATGACTTTTGGTAGCTGAATGCATAAATTTGTAATCAAGGAGTCCCTACCAAATGTTGGAAGTTGTAAATGTTGGTGTTCTGTAACCGACGAGATATCCACATTGCATATATAATATGTGCGTCCCCTGGCCGCTCCTCTTCTGTACAAAAGTGAATAAACTTAGCGAATCTGTTAAGCAGAGAACTCTACAGAAGCAAACACGTTCGTAGCGTTTCACTGCAGCAACAACAATCACGTAATATTGACTGTAAAGCCGTTGATCATATTGGCAGACAAGGATTTTGTTGGATTAAGCGCAATTCAGTTCATTGCTCTGGCGATACCAGAACTACCTACAATGACCAAAATGTAGCCTCACACACAAGGGCTCATGCCTTCGTGAACTGTAACTACTCAACTTTTGAGATGACTGCATTGGTATGGTTAATAAAGCTGACGGCCAAATAGGCAGGTAGAGTCTGTGTGACAATGAAGCCGTAGCAGGGAGAATTGACAGGGATAGCCGTACAGTCCAATGTTGTTGACCCGCTCTCCAGAATCGTCCCTGGATCACTGCCAGTGTAAATTTCGTATTTTTTTTCTTCGTACAGGTTTATAAAGGTGAAATCCAGCAAAGGCTCCGTATCTACTACTGTCAGAGACAAATCTGAGGAGAACAAAAATAAAATTAATTTACATAACCATCGTAACTTCGAATTTGATAACGCCCATTATATTTTTCCTAATTTTTGATGAGGGATGTGTTAAAATAACGGAGAAACTCGTAGATAAGACATGAAACATATCGGTTAAGAATTAGCTGCCAGATCTTGAAATCATGGTACCGATTACATTTTAACCCTGGTTCTAGTATACCTGTGACAAGTATATTGGCAAGGTCACACAATATATTTACTCATATACGCGTTGCAAAGCGAATGCAGACAAAGTTTAACAATACATGTCTTAGTTCCCACGCTACGAAAAGAGCACTGAGAAATTAAACAACATGTTTAATGTGTGAGGCTGTATCATATAAAAAGTCTTAGAAAGTTTGAGATTGTATCGTACGATAGTAAGCCACGCATTGCAGTTCTAAACGGCATCTAGGAGCGGTTGAAATAGAGGCATCCGCTGGTAAACACGCTTCTCTAGTCCTAGAGGACGTATCAGTTTGCAACGTACATTGAATACTCAAATTATTTTATTTCGATTCGAATTGACAGGTGGAAACCAACGTGAATAATTAGATCAAGCTGTTTGGCCTACTCTCCAGATCAGTGATATTGTTAGCAGTATTTAACTTCTTAAATTTTGTTTCAGATCCTGAATCCCTTTTGAAAGCAATATTCCCTGCATTCATTAATCAATATTAATGAGACTATTACTATATTTTGCATTTTTTTGTATTTCTAGCCCTCACTTTTCAAGAATATGAATTCGTATTTAATTTTGAAAGGCTGTCAAAGAGTAGATCTTTGTAAACCAGAAGAGGGAAGGTTTCAGGTATAGAGAGAAAGTGAAAGTTTATTTACAGAAACACATTAAATTCAGATCTATTCAAAATTGGTTAGCAAATACTTTGTACGGCTGTTGTAATCAAGTAGGTGCGGCTCAAGTTTGACCGAGAACTATGTATGTTGCTATCAGACTGAGACATACGCAACATGTATAAATGTTGCATTGCATGTACTGTATTGTTTACACGACGTGGGATTTGCGTCTATGAGAATAACTTCATAGCTCGGTGACCACTACCCTTGAATGTAGTTGTAAGATTGTGTTGCACTGCTGCTCGGACGCGTCGTGGCCAGGACTTACTTGAGCTCTGGACTGACTGCCAGAGATGTCTCGTGGCATGACGCACCTGAGCTCTGGACTGACTGCCAGAGATGTCTCGTGGCATGACGCACCTGAGCTCTGAAGTGACTGCCAGAGATATCTCGTGGCATGATGCACCTGAGCTTTGAACTGACTGCCAGAGATGTCTCATGACCAGGACTTACTTGAGCGCTGGGCTGACTGCCAGATACGTGACAGAAACGCTGCATTACCTTGAAATGATGCAGTACCAACGTCGGTGACGATCCCAGTATCGTTCACGTATACGCCGCACAACTCGTAGCTGTCGGTGCTCGGTATGAAGTGTGCTATAGGACAGACGTCGGACGAGCAGAAAGCCACGCTCGTGTTGCCCGACTCATGTCTGTACAGCAGCTCCTTCGGAGTTCCAGGCTCTTCAGCGATGGTTAAACTGCTACTTTCGTAGTTCAGTGACACAGCATTGAGGATACCTGTATGTACAATATACCTTTTTAATAACGAAAAATAATTCCCAGGATATATGTCAGCCTTATGATTAAGCAAACACGTAAGAATAATTAAATCTGGAAGTGAGAACTTTTAATCTTGGAGTATCGTAAAAATGGGTGAGCTTATTCTGAGGTAACGTATATTTATTTTCTTTTTGTTTTAGCTACGTTATCGTGGATCTTTAGGGAATGATTTCAAACGAGACAAAAGCGCTATTGACTGGTCATGATGTGTGCGCCTTATCCTTCACTTTCTGAACATTGCCCAACCAAACTCCTAATGCATTTCTGGTTGGAAAGTAATGTCTGATTTTAGGATCGTTGTTAAAGACCGAAAAGCATGCTACCGTGAAAATATTTTTTCAATGGTGTAGTTTCCACTGCTTGTTAGAACACCATCCCATCAGTCAAAAAGCTTACAAAGGCCACGTTTGTAAACTTAATTTCGTTTTGAAATTAGAGATTCAAACTCATTTTCAAGCTGTGGTGAAATTAGCAGAGACAAAAGCCTAAAACCCTTTGGATCTTTTAGCTTATCTTTCAGTCTGAAAGCATTACTTTGAAGACAGAAAACACTCTCCCGAAAACTTTTTTCATTAACTGCATTGTTTCCCTGCACTCTGAATAGATTTGGCTGCTGTATTTTCATTGGCCCTTGTATGAAGCTCATAGAGCAGAAAATATCGTTTTTGATCTTTAAATGACACGAAATAACAAGTATTGGCCTTTAAAGAATGAAAACAATATTTATATAAACTATAAGACAGAGGTAAAATAACTCATTGTAGTATCATGTATCCAATCGATGACAAGAGACGCTAACTTGATGAAAGTAGTTTAAAATTTGTTGAAAAAAATCGAACATATCATGACCTAATATTATGCATATTCTCAATGGGCAATTGTTCAAATTTTTATGCATGCAATCTATTCATTTAATATCTGTAACTCTTGAGACTTTCTATATTTTGACTAGCTATGTTAACTAGCGACAAAACTATGACCAGCTAATTTCAACTAACTACACTATTTGACGAATTAATTTTGATTACTGACAAAATTTTGACTAGTTTGTACTACTCAAACTAACTCAAAGTTGCAGCTGAGTCAGTGGGTGGCAACCACGCCATGTAGCAGATACGCACCTGGAGTGATAAGGTCCTCAGTATTGTCTGGAGTCACGCACACCTGAAAGTCTGAAGTATCTTTATCCAAGTCATTTACGCACACCTTGGGTGTCTCAGTTGCTGTATAGCACAGCAACAAGTTAGATTCTTCGCTCGGCAAGCAAATGTCGTTCACGAGGGTGCCATTGGAAATGCTGATGCGCAAAAACTTAGACCCAGAACAGTCTATCAATGTCTGTGCCACTGAAAAACAAAGCCGAGTTGAACCTAAGAAGACACCATTTAAAATTGCAGTTAAAATAGACTAAAAGGAATAGATTTAACCGAGTATATGCAACACAGCCTGTAACTTATCCCGTATATATAAAATGTTATAAGCAATATGAGAAGGAACGGGATAAAAAATATTACCCAGCCAAAATACATTTCTGATATCGTTGTGTTTCATAGTATTCGAAAGTGAAGAAGGAAATCAAATTGCTTTTTACTAGTAGAAGTAGAACGCTTTTCCTTTCAGTTGAACTTTTGAGTAAAAAGGTTATGCTTGTGTCGTTGTACAAACAACTAGACGAGTGTTCCACCATACAAAGAACCACAGGAACGAATAACAGCATAAACTGCAATCTAATTATCAGGGCTCCTGTACATCTAATGTGTGATAAAAGTGCGTATATTTTATTTGTTATTTATTTGTTATTTTTCTAAGTACGAGTAGTAAGAGACTGTTTGAATAAACGTAAATCTTCAATGTTTCTGATAGGTAGAATGGCTGATCTTTCCTTATGAAGAGCTGGTTTACAAGAATAGTATCTGTTGGGTCGTTAACACAAGGCCGACCTCCTCTATTTTGCAATACAAGGTATTTTGGTGGCCAGGTTAAGCCAAACTTTTTTTTCGCATTGAAGACGAGGAAGATTCTGGAAAGAGACAATGGTTCTGGAATGAGACAATGATTCTGGAAGAAGACCATGGTTCTGGAATGAGAGAACGGTTCTGGAATGAGATAATGGTTCTGGAATGAAACAATGGTCCTAGAATGAAACAATATTGCTGAAATGATACTCACTCGTGAAGGCGAAGGAGACAAAACCACTCTGCTGCACCTCTCCAGAGTTGGGATCAGTCACCAGCAGCTCGTATATCGTGTTCAGTTCAGGCAGCTGTAGCTGATCGTCACTGAAGTGCGCGCAGGAGGAGTTCTCACTGCTTCTGCTGCCGGGGTAGTCTGGTCGCACAAACAGAAGGTCTTTGACACGAACACTCTAGATGTGAACACCTACTGATTATAAGGCTCAGGGCTGCAACTGTTACCAAAAAAAGAGCAGGGGACCTGTGGTGTGTTAGCAGGCACTGCAGCATTGATGAGCACTACAGGAGTCCTGCAATGAAAGCTGCAAGGCATCTCATGATGGATTTCTATAAGCGGAATAGTTATGTTGATTAGCGCTCTTTATAGCCTTGTATTAGGCTCCTATTGTCAGTATTTATGAAATTAATATGTAAAAATGTGCTAAAATTGTATCGTTATACATTTAAAGCAAGTTTTGTGTGTATGAGATTTCAAAAAATTAGCTCAACAAAAATCATAAGAAATAACACTTCGATTACGTGAACAAATGAGGGACTTTAACGAGCTTTCGTAGGAATGAAGAAAAATCATGAAAAGTGATAGAGAATAATTAATTAATTATCAGGACTGAATTATAATACGATAATCTCAATTATCTTTCAACTACAGTTGGCAAAACAGCGCAATTCATCACAAATGCCAAGCCGTGACGTCAAATCGATAGCATAGATAAATTAAGTGAAATTTCGTGTAAGACCCAGTTTGATTTGATACTCCTGCTTTGTGTTTGAAAAATGACTTATTTATCATCACTGATTTCTTCAAGTATGCACCATACACTGTGTTTGATCATAGATATAATACTCTGTGAAAATATTCATAGTAAGCATTTAAACTATCCATGTGGAACTTGGTACGAGATGAATAGTTCAACGCTAGTTTTGAGCTACTACAGTACACAAATTCAACACTGGTTTCAAGCTACTGCAGTACTCAAATCAACACTACTTTCAAGTTACCGCAGTACCCAAATTCAACACTAATTTCAAGCTACTGTAGTACACAAATTCAACGCTAGTTTCAAGCTACTGCAGTACTCAAATACAACGCTAGTCTTAAGCTACTGCAGTACTCAAATACAACGCTAGTTTCAAGCTACTGCAGTACTCAAATACAACGCTAGTCTGAAGCTACTGCAGTACTCAAATACAACGCTAGTTTCAAACTACTGCAGCGTCTGACCTGTAAGCCCCTGGCCAGAGACACTCGTAGCTAGCGTCACGTTGCTGCTCTGCAGGTCAGTGAGAGCGCAGACGGTCAGTGTGGTCGTATTCATGAATGTCCAGTCCATGAGTGCGATGGAGAGAGACTCTGCTGCTGAGCGAGACGGAAAACTAATTAATTTAGAATGTGAGAACCTACGATAGTATTTTCCTAGCAGCAATACCTTCAACAAACACGAAATTAAATGCAATGTAATTGTCTCTAGTAGCATCTGTAGTAGCAGCAAGTTGTACATCTGAAATGGCTGCAAGTTACACATTTGAAGTAGCTACAAGTTATATGTTTGAAATGGCTGTAAGTTGCACATTTAAAGTGGCAGTTAGTCACTCGGTTTAACTAGTAGCCAATCGCTTTTTACCAGTGCTAATAGCTCCCCATCACTTACTGCCATTACTAAAGATAACTCAGTACCTACAACCAGTGCACATAGTAACACATCATTAACCACCAGTGCACGAGATAATGCATCATTCACCACCAGTGTACAAGGTAATACATCAGTAACTAATAGTGCACATAGTTACATCTCAGTAACTACCAGTAACATCACAGACTACTTTCATGAATAACACTATAATAATCAGAGTATATCACTTACTGACATCAACAGTAAAGGCAGCATGGTGCTCACCAGCATTGGCACTCCAGGCAGCTCTGGAAGTCAACAGCAGCAACACCGTCCATACCCACAGCTGTCCATCCATCGTCGAGGTTCAGTGCGTCAGTCGCTAGAAGACGTTGACGCGATGTGATGCTTCAAGTATCAAAGTGCAGGCAAGAACTGATCGCAGTTTTTTTTAATTAAATGCCCTAAATATAGTGGAGGAAGTTTTAGCGTTGAGCTGCCTGAAAGTCGTACTGGTTATGGAAGTTAGGGAATATACAACTTTAATATGAAGAAACTTAATGTGGGAAAAACATTGGTTTTTCTTACGTTACATGCATCAACTAACTTTGTGAATAGTACTCAAAAAAATAGATGGAATATTTAAAATTTGAATGAGCAAATTTTATTTCCTTCGCTACTTTGGCTGGTCCAACTTTGAAAATTGTCCAAGCCCCTACGAAAAATACCTAAACGAATAAGCTAGCGGTAGAACTACGATAGCCATCATCACTTATTTCAAAGTTTTTTTCGACGGAGTCCTGTCCGACGGGATCACTGAATATCCTAGGGGATGCACTGAACATTTCTTTGCCAAAATAATAAGGAGTGATAAGAGAAAAGAATACTGGAAGGTCTGATGGACCTATACCTGCTGACTCTACGCGGTCCATTACTTCCTTGACCACAAAGCTAACTAATAGTTAAAGTGAGCTATCAGGTGATCGTATCAGCTGTTGGCAGGCTCCTGACGTGCAAGTGTGATGCTGCACCGAAGTGGACGTGTGATGCAGATTGAGAGCTTAATCGCATCACAATCAGGGATCCATCATGCAGGTTGAGAGCTTAATCACATCACAATCAGGGATCCATCATGCAGGTTGAGAGCTTAATCACATCACAATCAGGGATCCATCATGCAGGTTGAGAGCTTAATCACATCACAATCAGGGATCCATCATGCAGGTTGAGAGCTTAATCACATCACAATCAGGGATCCATCATGCACGTTGAGAGCTTAATCACATCACAATCAGGGATCCATCATGCACGTTGAGAGCTTAATCACATCACAATCAGGGATCCATCATGCAGGTTGAGAGCTTAATCACATCACAATCAGGGATCCATCATGCAGGTTGAGAGCTTAATCACATCACAATCAGGGATCTCACCTAACAGCGGCACCGTCAGGGTATGGTTAACTCACAACAGCTACTAAAAGTGTTTTGTAAGCTAGTATTTGGAAATTATTCCTCTGAAGCCAACCTCATCGTCATTTGAAGAGATCAAGCATCAATATGTCTATAGATCTTGAGCTGAGGAAAACAGCGGCTATCAAAAGGTATTAATTAACCAGCAGAGTCATTTCACTACATACAATTGTGTTCAGATCCTGCATGACGCGTTCTAGATTGTTTCCTACTTTGCTATGAGTATGGCAACATTGATATACAGTGACCTGCTCTTCCGAGTATGGATATTTTTCAACAGACAAGATTACTAACTACAGAATTATGCACAGTCTAATACATGAATTTAGAAATCACTCGAGAAGTCAGTTTACTTATCATCTATAAATTGTTTAGTTCTCTTAACGCACATTGTGGTAACACTTTTTCAACTTCCACTTTACCACTTCATGGTTTTTTATTTATTTTATTTTGCATGCATCTACCTCAACTTCAATTGCTGACTGTTCAACACTTACTAAATCAGGTATTTTACTATACAGGAAACTAAAGCAAAAATTTAATGTTAATTTCGCTCGCTAAACCCTTCACTCGTTCCTCACTGCCATGTCACGATTGCAAACATCTTCTCTCCTCCACACGGAGTCCGACGTCGGGCTGCGTGCTAACACAATCTCAAATCTAACAACATCTCTCGGTCGCAACTGCAGTGTCATGGTCGTTTGACTGCGTCTTGACATCAGTTGATGGTCCAAGTGTGGTTGCTCCTAGTCTTCAGGGGCTATATCACAGTCGCAGTGACTAGTTACTGGTGGCTAGTCTCTGTGAAGCTGACCTTTGCTGCTGGTTCTTATGTGGTTGTACTGTGTGGCTGGTCTCTTGGTGGATGTTCTCTGTGTGGCTGGCTCCTGTGTGGCTAGAGCTCAAAGAGTAGCTCTGAGATAACAACTCAGCGCCGTTGCCAACAAAGCTGTGGCCCGCCACTGCCTTGTGGTCAGACCCTTGAACTCGAGCATCTTATCCTGGGATGCTTCAGAGAAGATAAAAAGGACTGTTATCATTGGTTGTCCCCTCTTTAATAATAATAAAGAGTGGGGACACTCATTATAACTAAGACAACAGCATTTTTGCTAGGAGTAGGAGAGGTATGTATATTCGTGATGCTCCTGTTTCCATCCTGTATAAATTATCATCAGGGCCATAAATGAACGATCACAGGATATCTAAAAGCGAGATTAATGTTATTAGAGACGATGAGGCTTTCACCTAAGATGTCACATATCATGTTTCAAGGCTTGTCATATTTTGTCAATAATGAAGAGCTCAAATTTTTTATTTGCTATGATGAAATGTTTTTTACATTAGTGATGATTTGTATCAAAGTTTATGGTTCGCAAAGGTCATTTTACCACATAAGTTATTGAAGTCTTTTAGAAGGACTTTCAACAGTACAGTAATTTTTTTGCGAGTGATACTAAGGAACGATGTGTTTCCAGTCCTTACTGGGAACATGCAACAAGAGAGAATCAATTATTTTCCTGAAAGTGGTTTTGTACATAATGTGTACTCTCTGAAGTTCACGAAAAAGTTGGTTCGTGTGTGCATTGTGTTTCTTATCATTAACGTTTGTGTCGTTTAAAGTTTCTGTTTTTTATGGGATGGGAATAATTTTCAGCTGACTTTTTTTAGTTCGCAGGTTTTCATTAGAGCATTGGTTTCAGAATAAAGACTCAATATAGTACGCAGCAGAGAAACCTTTGTAACCTCTCTTTCTTATCATCTCTGACTGCATTATATACTCGTTGTACAACCTAATTTAAGAATGAAACGTTTACGAAGAAACTTTCTAAAATAACATTCATTTTCAAAGTTATATTGGCTCTGTTTTAATTATAGAGATGTGGGTACGAAGTTTGCGCTTTCAAAAAATCAGATGCTATGAATTCAAAATTTTACTCAACAACGGATCATAAATGTATCACATGAGAGTAGAAATAAATCGATTGTTCGAGAAATAATAAAATGGTGAACAACGAATAGATTATCATCAGAAAAGCATCAGAAATGCCGTTGTGGCTCGATACATAGGTAGTTTTTTAAATATTCACTCGTCTATACTCTGAATTCTAGACAGTATATCGATGGTGTCTATTACTGTCAACCCTCTTGAAGCTTATCATTCCCCAAGGATACTCTGGATTCTCTCTTTTACAAGCATTATCAAGACGCTGATGTCTGTCGTGGGTCAGATGAACTGTTGAATTGGTCTGATCGTGTTCATAGCTTCATGGTCCTCACCCTGTCATGATTTATTGCATGTTGCACCACTCTTTGGATGCGATATTAATAAACGACCGACGGATAACAAGGTGCTTGTGGCAAGCGAACAATAATTTTTTCTTTTTTCTTTTTTATGTTCAAGTATAATCGTGGATTATTTTTCCTCTTTATGAGAAGGTGACTTATTAAATAAGAGAGCATTATTTACAAAGGAGATGCTTCTTAGTTCTCTAACTACTGAGTTCAAGCTGATCACATGAAGGCTTTATACCCCAACGTGTTTTACGACGTTGCTATTTATGGAGAGAAACTTTCCCGCAGTTAATAAATTTCGAAATCCTGTAGAAGTCTTCTCGGCCATGAGACATACCCACATACATGCTGGCATAATCATTTAACTGTCCAAGAACATAAACAGGCTGCATGTTGTTTTGATTGATAAAAACATGATACTCCCTCAATTATTATTATGTGCTGACTCTCTTTGCTCAAGTGGAAACGGAGCTTCAAAAAATTGTACACAATTTTTAGTTAAATTTTACTGACTTAGAAGATTCAGTTATAGGATACATCGTGAAAACGATTATCACTCCTTAATCTGTGTGTGAATCACAGTGAAACGCTGAAAGTTATAGTTGAATTTTTAAGATGCTATTCCAATGAAATTTTTATGAAAATCTCCTTACAAACTGAGTAAAAAATATTGAAAGTTGGTAGTCCAGTTTATTATGACGGACGCTGGAACTGTTTTCAGTTCCAATCTACTTCTACAACAGCCCAAAGGTGCGCAGCAACGAGCACCTTAGTGGTTACAGCCTCCCAGTTTACGAATGTCTACAGCAACGTCCATCGTATCGGCAGCGGCAGAAGTCTGTCATCTTAGGAGCTAGTTGAGGAGATAACAGCGTTGCTCTCGTCGCCATAAGCCACAGCGAGGTGCGTGTTTGAGGGATCCAAACCCACGAAGCCGTAGCAGAAACTATCATGAGGCACTCGAGTGCAGTCCAATCCTACGGACTTGCCCATGGTGAGGATGGTGTTTGCATCGTCGCCGGTGTACACTTTATATATTCCCTCAGAGTACTTGTTGACCAATTGGAAATTAAGCAGGACTTCCGTGCTCTCTAGTTTTAGATCTAAATCTGAAAAGCGGAAAAATATGTTTTTGATTCAGACGGTGAGCAAATAAAAACTGTAAATGATATGCCTAAATAATTTAGAAACATGGTAACAGTTGTTGAGGAACTGCTTAATGACAAAATAGTGCTTCAATTTCCACACAAAGTTGTCATTTATGCCATGTAACATAAGTTTAAAGAATGGGGTTCGCATCCTACAAAAACCCTGGTAACTCGAAAGCAGTGTGCCCGTGCGTCACATTCCAAATTTTAGTGCACTCATGACCGTATTTTTACCTGTGGAGCTGTACTGCGTACATTTTATTGATCAAATTCAATTACTGAACACAAACTCAAAATGTTTTTAAAATAACTTCGATTTACCTACATGTATGTATGCTCTATGTGAAAAATGTAGTGACATCCCCTGCAAAATGTCAGTGAATTGAAGATAAAGCAACATTTAATTAAGGTAAGTGTTATAGCAGGTGCTACGCATACGTGTGTTGTATTCTTTCCCAAACCATTCTACAATGAAGCGACGTTGCCTGTGAATCGCAGCAGTAACATCGATAGCAAATCTGAGATTGGTTTTACAGGCTTATCTTGGAACGTTGCGTAGGCGGTCGTCATGTTGCCATCGGTTTCTGTGAACACGCCACACAGATCGTAGATATCGGAGCTGGATTTAAAACTGTCGAAGATGCAAGTCGTTTGACAAGAAGTTGGACTCACATCGCCAGTCCTCAAATTGCTGGCAAGTAGTTCTGTCAGATCATGTTCTTCAGTGTATATGCTGACGCTGCCGTCATCGTAATTTAAGGAACTTACACCCAAAGTTCCTGCCCAAAACAAATATTTTACTCACCATATGATGCTTGAAAAGAATCCTTATGATTGAAGAGAAAAAAACGTTGTGAAATAATAAGTACTATTGATATAAAAGACAATTGTATACGAATGGCTTACACATAAAGTTTTTAACCTAAACATGAAAAGCCTTTGAGGACATCGTGGAGCCGTAGTATGTAATTTCCTAAAGCCAAAGTTGTAATTTTCGGTAGCGAAACGAATTTCGATGGAAGAGTACCAAATTTTTTTGCAATGCTACGAAGTTTAAATGTTTTAATTTTTTATACTCTTTTAATAAACTTTTAATAAAATAGAATTTTTAAACTACAACTAAAAATATCTCAATCAAAGGAGCTAGGGCCCCTTCTGAGGACACTAGCAAGATGTTTAGGACAGCAATGCACCTTGAGTGTCAGCAGTAGTGTCGGCAGGCGTTTGAGTCACGCAGACCTGGAAGTCTGGAGAGGCCTCGGCCAGGCCTTTGACGCAGACTCGAGGGTTCTCAGCAGGGACGTAGCAAACAAGCGGGTCCAGCCCTTGGCCCGGCAAGCAAGTGTCTACCACGAAGCTGCCGTTGTTGGTGTTGAAGCGAACGAAGTCAGAACTCCTGCACTTCACCGTCAGGGCCTCGACTGTGGTAATTTTAAGAGTCGAATGAGGGATGTCTAATAGTAACATGGTGGTCGTAAAAGTGTGTATTGCCAGGGGCAAACACCGCTTAGCCAAGCTGGACATTCTCCACAATACCTGGTAATCAAGAGGCGCAGGCTGGCACTTTACTTATTGAATGCAAGAGATCAAAAGTAAGAGACCTGAGACGTTTTTAGTAGAAAAGTCATTTTCTTTTTAAACAGCTGTTCACAAACATCAGAAGAAAATACCGGACCATATTATTCAAGGAAGAAACGACAGGACTTGACATTTAGTCCATTAACTGGAGCCTAAATTATTGTGCTATGATATAGTTCTTCTAATTGGAAATATGTGTGTTCATGAGAAGTTCGTAAACTTTAATCTTGTGATCAGGGTCCTTCATCTATTATGATGCTGATGAGCAAAATAGGATTACAAATACAACTGCAGCTGCAAGATATCAATAATACTTTGTCTAAGAGTGAACATGGTCAAATTTCAAAGCGATATTTCTTAAGACATTTAGTTGATAATTAATCAAGAATTCAATTGAGTTGTTTAATCAGCGCCAGGTGAAATATATATAAAATACTGATCATGATGTTTCGCTTACAATTTAATCATGCATGTACGTGACTGCAATTTATTAACTCCAATGAAAATCGAGACACTGGTAACGTGAAGAGGCACGCACCTGTGTAGGTGAAGACGACGTAAGCACTTTGCAGAGACGCGCCCGTTGAGGAGTTCACCACCATCAGTTCGTAGGCCAGGGCTGCGTCAGAAGGAGGCGCTGACGCAGCGTCAGTGAAGTTAGCGCACAAGCCGTTCACGCTGCTGGCAGGGTAGTCTGGGGTGAGGGTAGAAGCGAGCTGATTGAGTGAGACGATCTGGCGTAGTCAGGTCTTCGTGAAAAAATTTTTATGTACAATTAACGATGGCTTATAATGATCATTTCAGAAAATCAGACTCATGGGATTTTGACATTAATTTGAAATTTCAGAGAAGTGGGTGCATCGAAAATAATAGTGGTAAGCTGCTTTAAGTTTAAGATTAACCTATGTACTTGAAATAAGTACATTAATTTCAGTGAAACATTGTACTAAGCTTTACACGGCAATTATGTTACTCATCCTACCGCAGTCAGTCCCATTCTTACGGTATGGGACTTGGGTAGCAACCCAAGAATGGACCAAATGGCTCGTTCATATGGCCTTATTTTATTTTAAGAACGATCAGATCAAGTGAATAGCAAATGAATTTCCAGTTCAAATTCCACACAATGGAAGTTCCGCTGGTATTTCGGAACATGCAGAGAGATTATCGGCTTTTAGCTTAAAAAAAGATTTTTGTGAACGATCAGGAATAGTAAATTCACATGATAATTGTACCTGCTATCATCATTATGACTCTTTGTTGGAAAAATTAGTTAATTACAATAATTTCCATGCATCATTATGATGTCCGAGATGTCCTCTTTAGAAGAAAATTCATTGAGTTTAAATCACGCATTCTAGTAGGATTAAACAGAACTTAACGTCCGGGCTCACACATCAGCGCTGAATTTATTCTGGAATTGATAATAACTCCCCCTCCCGTTTTTCTACATCAAACTTGATGAGATATCAAAAACAAATCAAGGTAATCCTGCCGTGACTTGGAAGATCTCAACAAACCTCTCGTTCCCACGTCAGCCGTGCCTATGATGAGTGTAACGTTGCTAGTCTCTAGGGCAACATTGGCGCACACAGTCAGGATGACCGATGAGTCTTCTTGGCCCAACCACTCCATACGAGCGATGGTGAAGTCTTCTGCCATGCATACGGAGAAGAAGCTTAAAATCATTTTTGTTTTCTCTGTAAATATCTGAGTAGAAGATAGCAAATATTTGTAGCACTTCTGTGACAAATACATAAAGATTCTATTGGAGACATGTGTCTACAGAACGGAGAGAGCATATTTAGAGCACGACACTTCTATAGCTGCACCACAAGAAATTCACATTTCCCCTTCAAACCATTGCATAATGAAATAGTACATCATTCACAAGCACTTACATGGATGGCAACAACCTCTCACCACTGATAATACATTAAAGAGCAGTACATCACTCAAAAATGTTAACACTGGGAGTGACATTAAAGCCAATGTTTGACTAGCTTGGAATAGCTTTGAAAACAATACTCCATGTAGCATTATTAAAACTAAAAAATGAGCTTGACTCACTAGAAATAACAGAAATAAAAATAATAGTGACAGTAAACCCCTCACCATCAGCACCAAGGGCAGCACCTGCAGCCAGCAGCACCAGCAAGGTCCACCCACCAAATCGTTCAGTGATAGTCATCAAGGCGTCTGACTTCCCACGCAGTGAAACAAGAAAACTGGAAAATAGACTGACCACTCACAGTGAAGACTCTAAATCTGTTATATTACCATGTAAGAATGTAACGAAGATAGGTACCGAATACAAGTGCATTAAATTTCCATAATATTTGAAGCTATTAGGTTTCTTGGAAGACGGACGGCTGACTTTAAAATTATGTTTTGAACTGGCACGATATTCGAGGTCAAAATGACTAAAAATTCATTGTTTATAGAATAATATTTCACAATTACTGCTTTCTTGTCTGTTGTGTATTATATTATATAATATAAATGTTTATGTGTATAATATGTATGTGTATATAATATATATATATATATATA
>VCRD01004210.1:0-28461 GCA_006783055.1 Trinorchestia longiramus
GAAGGGGAGAAGGGGAGAAGGGGAGAGGGAGAGAGGGGGAAAGGGGGAGAGGGGGAGAGGGGGAGAGGTGGAGAGAGAGGTAGAGAAGGGGAGAGGTAGAGAAAGAAATGGAGATACATAGTCGATTAAATAGGTTGAGGCTCTGCTTTAATATACATATATTTATATTGGAATTTATGATTGCTAATTGTTCTGATTGCTTAATTACTCTGAAGGAGTTGGACGGGTTTCCTGAAAAGAAGTATTGCAGTGAAACACTTTCGTGTATATTAACAAATTGTTTGAATATGTTCATTTTGACCACAAATGTGATTGTGATGCACATTAATGTATATATAATGATTTTTATTGCACGGTGAACGATCAGGAACGTGTATTATGTTAGGGAAAAGAAGAAAAAATAACACATGAAAAAGTTTAATGAAATAGTCTAGCTGTACTTAAAAGAATCGATGAAAAGATACATTATGAGAAACTTCTTCGGCTACTGAGCCGATCGTATCACTAACCCCCGAAGAACATCCACAGAACAACGGCTACAGAAAAATAGCCGTTCCCGCAATTGATTACCCCTGTGAAGAAATATCCTCCTTCAAAACACTCATATGAAGCTCAAGAAACAACTCTTGTGAAGAAACATTCTCCTGCGAAACATTCATATTCAGCTCGAAAAACAGCCCAGTTAAGAATATACTGCCCCACCGAAGAACAATGACTGCATCGAAGAACACTCTACTGTAAAACTCGACCTTCCTCCATCCAACGGTTGAAAGCCATAAAACGATCAAGGAATTCCTTCGAAGACACATCCACCCTACAAGAGGAGACCACCGCAGAAACCATCCCTGCACCACTACGCCAGTCCAGCTTCAGTCAGCCTGGCTTCAATCAGCCTCTGCCGGCCTCTAATCAGACTCCACAACAAACTCTGCCAGGCTTCCAGTAAACGTTAGAGAAGTAAACTAATCGTAAACAGCCACCGTAGTCGAGTGGTCTGCGGCCCATGTTCTGTATCGGGTCTCTGCTTGTGCAGAAAGACTTCTGCGGGTTCGAAACCCGGCCATGAATACGAGCTGTTTCTCGTTTCACGCCGTGAGCTCGCACTTATCGGTGTCCACCCATGGACACATCCCAGGATCGTCGCATGGAGCTCACCATCATCCTTACTCTAAGAATGTTAACCTTAAGAATTTGAAAAACCAATGTACTAAATGTCTATGTACTGTGTACTTGATTGGAAATAAAGATGGTTGTTTACCGTGCTGACTTCGTGTCTACTTTTTCTGCCTTTTTTCCTGCTGTTCTATTTGGTAAAACTGCTGCGTAAAAATTTGAAACCTGTCAGAGAGGAATCCACCTCATTTATTGAGGAAATCAAATAATCATGCATTTTAAAACTGAAACGTTCATTGATATTAAACTGAAGGCAATTAAAGTTGCACTTTACTTTTATTAATATTGCTATCATCCAGTACTTTAGTTACCCTGGGACTTCACACCGTCCTCATTCTGAAGAAGGAACCTGACAAACGTCGTCTATGCGGTTCAGTTCATATATCTCGAATACGTGGGAAGCGCTAACTGTATCAAATTCTCTGTTATATAAGCAGCTCATTCTAACAACCGCGCTCATCCCCATCAACTTCACGAGATCCGTCGCTGCACCGCCATGCTCAAGTTCTCCTTAACATTGATGCTAATGTTCGTAAACATTGATATTGTTCCTACTGAGTTGTGCATAATCGCGTAGTAGCTAAAGAGTTAACTTGGATTGAAACAGCCGAGCTCCCTTTTAGAGATCTAAAACTAGCTCTTGCCTACTTTCCAACCCCCTCTGTCCTTCTTTCTTCAGAGCATTCGCTCATCACTTATTCTTAGACAGCTCATGTAACGCTATTGACTCTGCTCTTGAACAAACCCCTTCGTTTTTCAACGTACGTTTATTGCCTCCTCTTAAGAACTTGCCTAATCTACAAACGATGCATTTTTTTACGTCAGAAAGTGACTCACTGCATTTCAAGTCGCTCGTTGGTTGTATTTGCTTCCATTTGCAATGAACACTTACATAACACGATCGTTCGCAGCGACAACAATTTGCTTTCTCTCTTAATTATATCACCGCAGTTGAGTATATTAAAGGCCACAATAAGATTATTGTCCCATACTGTCTCGATCAGTGTGTACTTTATCTGCTTATATTTTCTATGTATATTCCAATCAATGTTTCCAAAATCTTGCATCTGCACCAGTTGACGATGACACACTAAGGTCTTACCAGGAGTGGCTCGGTAATTTAAGCTAAGTTGTACCATATGTCAACAGCACTGCCCCATTGATTACCATCGTGTTCATGTTCGTACGAATATCTCACTTCTGATTTCTTAGGAGTAGTGACTGATAAGAGTATTTCGAATTTAACTGTATTTGCGTAAGACTAGTTATTCCTAAAAATCTTGAACGCTCCGCTTCTGTTGGGGGTACTCCTGTAGTACCTCGGAAATATCGTAATTAATTTAGAATGATCTTGGAGTCGATACAAAAATATGATGTATTTTAGTAATATTTTAATTGAATTTTATACGTATTTCACATCATTTGAAACTAGTATTTTAAATTAAAAAATTTAATCGCAGGTGCAACTTCAAATTGTAACTCTCGTTTGTAGAAGATCATAATCAACCACAAACCTTGAGGCTTAGTTCCCAGCAGTTCGGTCTCGGCTATCGCACAGTTAGCAGCAATTCTATTAGCGCTTTCAGTCTCTCTCTGACGGGTAAGTTTTATTGGCAATGTGTTGGGGAGTTTTGCAATTCACTTACGTACCAGATATTCTTTCTACTTGTCATTTTAGCTTTGCCTAGATATTCCTCTGTAGGCTTAACTGTTCGTTTAATTCCTGTGATCGTTTTCACCAATTTGACGAAATTCTCGTTGCATATTGTTTCACAATGCGGGAAGTAATTTACTTAGTGTCTGCGGTATTCGTATTGTTGAGATTTGAGTTTACCACGCAGTCTGTAATGCAAAATGAATTATTAGGATTTTTCTTTGTATAGCCTTCGGCAACAGTTCTAAATAAGATTTCCTTTTGTGAAACAGTGAATTAATTGAAATCTCGATTGTGTTACAGAATCTCATTCCAGTATGGTCACGTTTTCATTCAAACGATTGAAATTATGTTTGAGGAAGTTTTTGTGTTTTAATTGGCTTAACTCCAAGATTTATAATTAATCCAATGATAGAATAGCTTGAATAATAACTATTGCATATGCCATGACATTCACTGCCTAATTTCGCATCACCCAAGTCTCTACGTTCTAGAATTTATGACGGGCATACATACTAAAACATCGACCAGCCCTTTTGATACGGTTATTCAGTTTCATTGGCCTAGAGGAGAAGCTGCCTATCGACATCTCGTTTTGTGTTCCCTGTAGCAGCCAGATTATTTGATACGATGCTCTAATGTTTTTCTCAATAGTTGTCTTTTAAACTTGTTTTTCTGCTCTGATTTTGATCGTGTTTACCCTGACCAGGGATCAGAATATTAAGAAATAAATATATAAGGAACTTAAAATTAAAGGTAAATTGTTAAGACTAGTAGTTACAATTCTACGATATTTTATAATGTGAATTCCATTACCTCTATTTTCCTTGTTCTCCAGTCAGTGTCGCTTCCCGTGAATGATGTACGTCCTCCAACCGTACACAATGCGAATTCGACAACCTCCAACCGTGACATACAACCCCTATTCACGTGACATGTATCCCTACGCTAGTGTTAGTAACTGAATCTACTGACCCTACTATTCTACAAGTACAGATAGCCATGAAAACAACTATTTCCAACCGTGCAACCAGCACTTCAACCACTTCATCACCATCTGATCCTTTTCTCGCTCACACCATTACGAAACTGACACACGATGCGGTCGCACACAACCAACAACTAAGGCTGCTCAAGCGGCACCCCTCACGCAAGCCAAGGCATTTCCGTTGAGGTGCCAACTACTAATTTATACATTATGCTACATCTCCACGTGATTTTAAAATCACAATACTTTAGATGCATTACTTACTGCTACAGAATCTACATTTCGCTACTAACTTAACGATGATAATCTATCTAAATCTGAATGATAATTTATCGATCATCTAAGCTGTAACGTAGTCGGTGATGCAGGTGGGAAGACTTCCATCTCACTTTATTCGCTGTGGTTCATCCTCAGCCTCACTTTTTTCAACCTTCATTTGCTTCTCTTGAAACGGTGACAGCCCCCCCTCTCTCACCCCTAGCTTCTTCGTCTCGGGGTAAAGGGGGTAACACTGATCGCACGTCAAGTACGTGTCTTGGCACCCCATCCACTTCAATATTATTTGATGAGGTCACTCCTGTTACCATGCCTCTGCCGCACTGTGTAGTGCAATTTGTATTAGGCGGTTTTACCCACACTTCTTCTCCCGCTCTTATTGCCGAATCATTATGGTGGCCTCCTTCTACTCGTGTCGAATGCACTGACATATACCTCCATTCGTATTTGTACACCGAGCGTTGAGGCACAAACAGCTCATCTTGTCCAGATCTAGGCGTGCTCCTGTACCAATACACAGCCTTGATTAGCGAAATTCTTCCTCTTTCAGCGATTGCTTTCACCGTTCGGTGGTGCCTTTCCACTATTTCATTTCCTGCAGGTCGGTACGCAGCTCTAAACACTCTTTCAACATTCCACTCTCGCAGCATATTTGCTAACATTTGAGACCGGAAGACTGTACTGTTATCTATTAATAACTCGTCGACTGGGCCCCTTTCCAAGAAAATATTGTTCAATTCGGTGACGATGCATTGCGTGTTTTCTCTTCTCAGTTCTTGTCACACTGCAAAGCATACCGGTCTGCAATCAACCATATAACGGGTGACGTCGATGACCAAGCGTCGCCAATTGTTTTGCACGCTTACTTCTCCATTTTCGTGCTTCAAAGGAGCAGGATCAATTGACTGACATCGGGTGCACGCTCTCACAACTTTTTTCACGTCCTCTCGTGAAACATTTGGATCCATTTTTCTGTCTAAGTACAGGGTTCTATCGACTCCAATGGGGTAATTATTATGCACCTCTACTATATTCGTGTAAGCACTAGAAGAAACCTGTTCACGCAAGTCGATATCGTTGCCACCTACTTCGAGCCCACCTTTTCTTCTCTCGAGTTAATACGTCCACTTTATTCTTATCAGTAGGCAGTAGCAAAATCTGGATTTTTAGTCCAGACTCCATCATCATTTCTCTGAGGTTTCCCAGCCTTCATTTAATGAGCATTTCCGCGGTGCCTTTCGTGTGGACGCAGTTCTCGGTGCTAACGACAGATTGCAGCCACGCTGCAACAGTTGCAGAATCGATTCTTAACTCTATTGAGGTTATGCTCCCCTTAAGTGTTAAGTTCACTCCCTTCAACACTGCCTCCAACTCTGCGACATTGACATCCCTGAAATCTTCCTTCTTTCTGAGTCTCGTCGCATCTTCAATGGCCTTGCCATTTATTTCTAACACCGCTCCGAGCGCAATTTTACCTGCCACTCCATGCTGGACATCGGGCACCGACCACCTTCTTCTTACTGGATCTTCTACTTTTAATCTTTCAATTACTTCCCTAATCATAGACATTGCATGTTCGCCTACAAAGTCTTCCCAGGGCAATCCCCTTCTTATAATGTAACTACAGGCGACTCGTAGCCCTCCTGCTATATGGTAGTGCCCCAACAGTATCCCGCAGGCTGAAAACAACTCCCTTCTTGTGAGCACATCTGCGACCTCGGGTATTTTATTGCCTATGTGAAACATAAGCTCCTCTCCGACCTCTGGCAACCGCAGCCCGAGCACTGCCTCTCCATCCAGCGCTTCCGGTGCTTTCGTTATCAACCCAAATTTATTTAGGTGGCTGACTACTTCTGTAACTAAAAATTCGGTTTCATCAACGAGGATATCATCGATATACAAGCTGGTAGCGTTTTTAATTGTATCATCTATGCTCAATACGTGCTTCAACACTTTTGACATGATGCATGGTGCAGAATTCAGTTCGAAACCTAAGCGAATAAGGCAGAACGTTTGCCCTTTATATTTTACTAACTGGTAGCGCCACAGTTCCTTATCAACTCTTAATTACAAATAAGCTGCTTTCAGGTCTACTATTGACATGTTTTCGCTCGTACAACGCCGTTTGCGTAATGTCTCGTCGCAGCAATCAATCACATCATCACCAGTATGGCACGCAACATTCGTATTGAGTTTGCAAAAATCCAACACTGGCCTTACTTTGTTCTTTGTTTGCTGTTCTACTGCCATCATCGCGAGAATACCTGTATCGACAGTTTCTTCCCACGGTAGAAGAATACCTTCTGTAATCCCCCTGTCAATTTCCTTTTCGAACTCCTCTTTTTTTGCACCCGTTAGCGTCTCTTCATAACAACTTACTCTGTTACGTAATGTAACGGGTTGATCATTCTTCCAACCCCACTTCACTGTCCAATACTCCCCATTAAATTCTGCATTAAAGTCTGAGTCATCAATGACTAACTGCCCTTGCACTGCCTCTTTCTTCGTGGCCTGCTCTATTGCCGGGCACGCCATTTCTACCCTCGCTGAGCCAAATTCCACTTTCCCGCACTTAACTGTCACGCCACCAAGCCTGTCGATGACGTCAGTCCCAAGCACTACGTCCACGCCGTCCACCAGCTGGTCCGACACCACAGCTTTTGTGATCACCGATATTCCTCCTTTCACTACTATCTTCACACGATTTACCACTTTACACTGCACTTTTCGACCATCAAAAGCACTGATGCTCGCATCACCATCATATTAAGCTATGTATCATACTTAGAATGGACGACCGTCATGGTGCATCCTGTGTCTACCAATGCCATTGCTGGCTCTTTGTTTATTAATACTTCAACAATTGGTAACCTTCCTCCACACGCCTTCTCCTCGGTAGGATAACTACGGGCGCAGTAGTCATCCCTCACTCGTTTCGCGAAGTTTGCTATTGATATTTACTGGCAATATGACCGAACTTGTTGCATTTAAAACATCTCACCACTTGGTCGTTACAATTCCTGATCATGTAAGGTCCTTCACACCGAAAGCATTGTCCCCAGAACTGGCCGCTGCCGGCTTTACTCTGCGTTTCTCTCATCACTTCCCTCACAGTCACGGCTGCTACGCCGCCTTGCTGATTGGCAGTTAGAATTCTAGCATGAGCAATCAATTCACTAATTTCCAGTTTCAGTACGTTGGGTATCCACTTCAGGTCAACACTAATATGATCTGGGAATCCTTTGATAAAGGACAGCTTGATTGCTCTTTCTAATCCTGCAGCCCCATGCATCGCTAACCTCGCCAAGCGTTTAAGTTCATTAGCAAATACATCTACAGATTCTTCAGCCCACTTCGGGTTCAGAAGTTTATCATATACAATAAAAGGATCGTCAGCAAAGGCAATCTGCCATTTCTCCTTGATTTTGTCTGCACTTGCTTTGTCCCCGTCACTCAACTCCATATACAATGCAAGCGCATCACCTTCTAGATACACTGGAATAAACATAGCTAAATCAGATACTTTCTGCAGTCGAGCAACCAAGGTGATTTTCTCTAACTAAGTCATCACATCACTTTAGCCAGTAAATGGCTTGATAAAATCCCTTGAAATACCACTCGCCATTTTGTAGTAGGCCTAGATAGATTGTTGTTAAAACTAGTAGTTACTACTCTTCGGTATTTTATAATACGAATTCGCTTACCTCTATTTACCTTGTTCTCCAGTCAGTGTCGCTTCGCGCTAATGATGTACTTCTTCCAACCATGCACAAAGTGAATTCGACAACCTCCAACAGTGACAAACAATCCCTATTTACGTGACATGTATCCCTACGCTAGTGTTGGTAAATGAATCTACTTAGCATACTATTCTACAAGTACAGACCTCCACGACAACGACTATTTCCGACCGTACAACCAGCACTTCAACCACTTAATCACCACCTGAGCCTTTTCTCGCTCACACCAATACGGAACCGACACACGACGCGGTCGCACACAACCAACAACTGAGGCTGCTCAAGCGGCACCCGTCACGCAAGCAAAGGCGCCCCCGTTGAGGTGCCAACTACTAATTTATACATTATGCCACATAAACGAAATTAACATTTAAGGGATTTAAAACTCAAGGCAGATCTACTTCTATTCGGCAACATACCGGAAACGGATGGTAAGAGCGCGTCGATGTCGGTTTAGAAGTATCGGTATCGGCGTCTTTCCGCGGCAGCCGTCAATAGGAACAAACAAACAAACAAACAAACAACTTTGTTTCCAATCAAGTACACTGTCTGGGACTTGAGCATGTCCCGTATGATAAATGATGAGGTCGTTGGAAGTTGGCTTTATTGAAACGCCGTGATCTGAGAACAAATCACAAATTAAGTTTACAGAACTAATTATTTAACCTAAAATTAAATACTTCGACATAGTACTGGCGTCTGAAATGGCACACACGATTATCTTTTGAATGTGCATACACTAGAATGTAGCTCAAACACAATACTGGCCATTGAGGCTGACTGAAAACACTGGAAGCTACACTGAACTGAGGTAGTGGTTTTTATCTCACAGTTGCAGCTCAAATAACAAGTTGCTGCCACTTGTACAAACAAATATAATTTCCTTTTGCAACAGTACCAGCATAAATATAATTCCTTTAGAAAGGAAAGCATCTAGATAACTGAAGGTGCAGGTATAAATAACTTGAGGTATACCAACCTCAGTGTTAAAAAATCATACACTTAGATCACACTCAATAAAGGTTTCTTAAGGTTAACTTGAGGAAACACTCAATAAAGAACACAAAATTGTCTAAGGAAACTTTTCTACCCAATGTAGAAAAATCATACACTTAAAGCACACTCAATAAAGAACACAAAATTGTCTAAGGAAACTGTTCTACCCATTGTAGAAAAATCATACACTTAAAGCACACTCAATAAAGAACACAAAATTGTCTAAGGAACTTTTCTTCCTAATGTAGCAAAATCATAGACTTAAAAAACACACTCAATAAAGCACACATCATTGTCAACTTTTCTTCCTAATGTTGAGTGGTGTGAGAACCTTTTGCAACTACATTGAA
Organism: Trinorchestia longiramus; assembly: GCA_006783055.1. Taxonomy (NCBI): domain Eukaryota; kingdom Metazoa; phylum Arthropoda; class Malacostraca; order Amphipoda; family Talitridae; genus Trinorchestia; species Trinorchestia longiramus. Next base: position 9,178 of record VCRD01004210.1, read on the forward strand.
CACATTATAATGCTGCTGTAGACCAGACAACATTTTATACATTCTACACTGAATGTTACATTTCTTGTGAATGAGTACCAGTTAAATCAATGAATTGACTATGCACGTAGAATGCTTTTTGGTATCTTACTGCATGGCCAGGACTCTATTGAGCAGGAAAGAATAGATATTTAATTCATCACAAACACACTGATGAGATAACTTCCTGGCTCACATGAAATGCATATACTGACACTTGTCAGTATTACACAAATTCTACAGCTATGACTGGCGACAGAATATTATATTAAATGACTCTAGTCACCTGAGCATTCCTCAGTGTCACATGTGGATATCACAGTCGGCCTCCTGTCTATATAGGTTATGGCTGCATTTTCACAATTATGATAATGCACAGTTATGATAACGCTGGTATCAACAGGCTTATGCATCTAAGTATACTCACGATTACGTTTTGACTTTTACGCATATCTTATATTTTTGGTTTGGTGTGGAACTTAACACTGTTTTCAAAAAACGATACTGACTGCGGGCTACGTGTAGCTTGGATGATGGTGGGACCAGACAACATCTACTCCGGCACGCCCCTGGTGTCACAGCGTCTCGGTATTGCCAGCTAACGAGTATTCCTCTGGCCCTTTTTCCTCTAATACAAATTCCAATTTATTTATATTTATTATATATTCTGACCTGTCAGGACATACACAGTACATAGACATTAGTACATTGGTTTTTCAAATTCTTAAGGTTAACATTCTTAGAGTAAGGATGATGGTGAGCTGTATGCGACGATCCTGGGATGTGTCCATGGGCGGGGAGTTGAGGGCTTACCGATAAGTGCGAGCTCACGGCGCGAAACGAGAAACAGCTCGTATTCATTGCCGGGTTTCGAACCCGCGGTCTTTCTGCCCGAAGCAGAGACCTGATACCTAACACAGGCCTCAGACCACTCGACCACGGTGGCTGCTACCTCTTACCGAACACAGGTGTCTTTCTTGAAAACAGTGTTAAGTCACCACCAAATCAAAAATATCACGGCTTCAATAAACTTAACTTCCAACGACCTCGTCATTATCCTACGGCACAAGCTCAAGTCCCGGACAGTGTTCATAAATAAATCGAGCTACGGAGCTGATCGTATCACTAACCCCCGAAGAACACTCTCACTAAACGACGACAACGGAAAAATAACGGTTCCCCCAAAGAAGATATAAGATCTATCTAAGTAGAATCAACGAAGCCTAGACTCGTATGCAAAAGAGAAGGCATGAGGAGGGAAATTCCTCTGTCTCCACTTCAGAAGGAGAATCTGAAGCTTGGTACCCTTTAGAAGAATCTTCTCGACCACCTTCAACATCTCCAACTGTGTCATATGTAGAAAAAGAGGGTCTACTGAAGGAAAGAAATCTACTGGATTTGGAAGCATCAACACTGATCTCAGAAATTATTCAGCCAGAAATACTATCTTCAATGAACAGGAACTACATTTTGTACTAGAAAAATCAATTTGAAATACCAAACTTTGAGGGTTTTGAAGAAAGTCTTCACATAAGTTCAGAAGAGGACAACCCAATCACACCAGGAAAAAGACCAAGAGAAGTAAACACAAACAATACAACATCCATGCAGCCAACAGTGGATTTGGTCCAACCTGTTGGAGGTAATCCTACTAACAAAATTTCCTTTCAAACGAAATTAAACTTGCTAAAGCACTGGCAGCTTTTACTTTTGGGAACTGTGATATTGGATAGACCACCAAAAACCTTGGAAGGAACTTAGTTGTTGTCACCATGGAAAGCCGTTATGAAGACCCTTCAGAACTGCTGAAGATAACAGAAATTGGCCCTTGGTCAGTTAAATGTCGGCTTCCAGCTAGCCAGAGCACTTCTGTAGGAGTTATTGGACCCTTTGGCGAGGACACTTCCAATGAACACCTAACTGAAGCACTAAAGGAAGCAGAGTTCTATGGAGCTGTGGCAGAACGAATCTACAAGGAAAAATCAAAACATCTATGTTTAAAGTAATTTTTGAAACGAACAGTCTACTTCCAAATGTCAGAATAGGTTACCAACAATAGCGGGTGAATGCATATATTGGAAAATCGTGGCAGTGTTACAAGTGCCAACGATTTGGGCATAATGCTGCATTCTGCAGATCTGCTCCTCGCTGCATTGTATGCAGTGGCCCCCACACTTGCAATGAGTGTAACACAGTCACTGGGCGAAATTGCTGCAACTGTGGTGGTAACCCTACAGCTAATTATGGAGGATGCCCAAAAATGAAACAAGCAAAAGAAATGGAAAAAACATGTCATATACAAAAGTTATCTTACAGAGATACAGTAAAGCAAGTACTTAAACATACTGCAACACCACCATCTCAACTTCAATCAATGCTGCCGACAAAATCAACTCTGTCAAGGCTTCAACCAGATTCCGGCAACCTACAGAATCCGAAAACATTAAAAACCAAGACTGTTGGTATTCAAACCATTGATGAACTCTATACACCTACACAAAACATGTCACCATCAACAAGTTATTGGATCTCCTGATAAGGAAATTTACTGCTGCAAATCAGAAAGAGGATCAGATGGATGCACCAGAGATGGTACACAAAATTGCAGCAGAAACATTTCAACTTCAATCCTGACATGCTCCATCTAAATATTCTCAACAACCGCTGGACCAATCTCAATGCTCTAATATAATCTCCCAAAAGACTATTGAGGAAATTTCAAGAATCTTGCCTCCCATGGAAATTACACATTTTCCTGTCATTGGGTGAACTAACTCACACAAAAAAAACAAGCACAATACTAAGACTCGGACAAAAAATTCAACTCGAAAATTCCATAATAGCAATACAGCCTCACAAAATCCTACTGGCACTGAATTCACCAATGAAGCAGCAAAATGGAAACACAAAAAGAACTAACTATGTATCAGTGGAATTGCAGTCACCTAAAAATTACACTATATACGCTCAAGCTACATATTGTGTGTCTGTATGAGACTTGACTTTCACCAAATTTTGAACCACACTTTGTTGGGTAAGCAGCAGTATACATGAGCAGAATAGATGTGCATGCTGTTGGTGGGGTGGCAATACTTGTTAGGCGTGACGTCACCTATACTGAGCTTCAACTGACAAAATTTTTCCCCAGTTGTCTTGAAGTATTGGGAATTAACATTCACTTGCAAACCAGTACTCCCCTTTCCGTACTTTGTGCTTACAACCCAAACAAAATAGTAACTACAAGGGAAGTAATACACTACATGAAACTATTGCAACCTCCCCGCGTTGTAGTGGCGGATTTTAACGCTCATCATCCAATGTGGGAACCTACAAAGCCGACCAACACCACGTGTTGGAATATAGCTCAGATGTTGGTGAATGACCCTTCTATATCATTAATAACTCTTCCCTCCTTACCCACTTCAATGTTTACCAGAATTCATTTTCTACACTTGATTTGACCTTCATCTCTGTAAAATTTCAGCTCACAGTAGCTGTAACAACAGAAGAAGATATGGGAGGCGACCACTATCCCGTTCTAACCAGTATTGAAGTGGCCTCATCAACTGCAGATTTCAGAAAACGGCCAACATGGAAATTTTGAAATTTGGAAGTGGGACATGGGAGAACTAGACTGCTGCTCTGAAACAACCTGAGCTCCGAGGAATGTATGATCTTCAAAGGGAATTTATAAATTTTACAAATAATCTGATTGAGGCCAGCCACAAAATTTTCCAAAAAACCAAAAGAATATAGCTGTCCTAAGTATAATAAGTCATGGTGGATCTCAAAATGTGTTGCAGTAGTGAAAGCAAAACAAGAGGCAAAAATAGTTCTCATCAATCAACCATCGCAAGTAAATCTAATTGCATACAAACGCTGTCAGGCTCTAGTCAAACATGAGGTTAAAAATACAAAAAAGAATCCTGGATCTCTTTCTGCAATAGCATCACTACAAACACTTCTGCTTCTCCAGTATGGAAATGCATAAAAAAACTTCAAACCCCTTTCTATAAAAAAGCTCAGCCTATTCTATCAAACGATGCAACTGTCACAGACTCAGTTTCTAAAACAAATTCTTTGACTGACCGCTACCAAGAAAGACTGACATCCCCATCTCTGTCACCTTTCCCGAACCATACTCTGCTTCCTCTTGCTATATCATTAAATGATAATACTCCCTCTAGAATAAATCATCTATTTAATATACAAGAACTAAACAGGGGACTGACTTCCATGAGGGGTACAGCTAATGGGCCATGATCACATACATAACGAACACTTAAAGCACATGCCAGATACCTACAAAACGTGGCTCCTTCAATTATACAACAAAAGCCTGCAATCTGGAATGCTTCCCACAGTATGGCAGCCTGCAATAATCATTTCACTACCCAAACCAAACAAGCTACTATTATCTATGGATTCATATCGTCTAATTTCTTTGCTGTCTCGCCTACAAAAACTAATAGAAAGACTAATGGTCAGCAGTCTCACATTTTTCCTAGAACAGAAGGGCGCCTTCAGAAAGCTCAAGGAGGTTACCGACGAAGACAGTCTGCAATTGATCAAGTCATAAAGCTGGAGGCTGCAATAAGATTTACACTGGAAAACAAATCTATTATGTTGTGCCTCTTTGCTGATTTCTCAAACGCATTGGACACAGTATGGCCGATGGGAGTTTATAAGGTGAGTTGGTGCGGAGTTTGGGGATCAAAGTTGCGATGGCTGAAAGCGTACCTGAAGGATAGACCCTTCAAAGTGTTCATGGAAGGTACCTACCCGTCAGAGAGGATAGCGAGGAGTTGTGTACCGCAGGGGGCAGTGCTGTCACCTTTGTTATTTAATAATATAATGTACGATATGCCAATGAAGGAAGGGATCTGCTCCTGTGAGTATGCTGATGATCTTGCTCTCTATACCCAACATCCCAATCTTCACATTGCAACAGATATCCTACAGCAACAGCTCACTGCACTTCAAAACTGGTCAAAATGATGGGGTCTAAAAATAAACTTCAACAAACTAAGTGCATGCTTTTCACAAATAAAAGAATTAAAACACTTCCTATCACAGTGAGAGGACAGCAATTGGAATTTATAAAACAATTCAAGTATCTTGGAGTCATGTTGGACTCTCCTCAGCTCTGCTGGCATCATCAAATGGAATACTTCAAGCAATCCTGTGCACCATTGCTCAACTTGCTACAATTTGTATCACATAGGCATTGGGATGCTGTGGCATAATGTATAAATTAGTACTTGACACCTCAACGGGGACGCCTTGGCTTGAGTGAGGGGTGCTGCCGGGCGCAGCCTCAGTGGTTGGTTGTGTGCGACCGCGTTGTGTGTCGGTTCCGTATTGGTGTGAGCGAGAAAAGGCTCAGGTGGTGATGAAGTGGTTGAAGTGCTGGTTGTACGGTTGGAAATATTCGTTGTCGTGGAGATCTGTACTTATAGAATAGTAGGCTAAGTAGATACATTTACTAACACTAGCGTCGGGATACATGTCACGTAAATAGGGGTTGTATGTCACGGTTGGCGGTTGTCAAATTCACTTTGTGCACGGTTGGAGGACATACATCCCTTACGTAAAGCAACGCTGACTGAAGAACAAAAGCCGAGTAGAGGTAAGCGAAATCGTATTATAAAATATCGTAGAGTTACAACTACTAGTCTTAACAACAAGCTATCTAGGCCTACTATAAAATGGCAAGTGGTATTTCAAGAGATTTTATTAAGCCATTTACTGGCGAAAGTGATGTGATGACTTGGTTAGAGAAAATCACTGTGATTGCCAGACTGCAGAAAGTGTCTGATTTAGCTATCTTTATCCCATTGTATTTAGAAGGTGATGCGCTTGCATTGTATATGGAGTTGAGTCACGGGAACAAAGCAAGTGAAGATAAAATCAAAGAGAAATTACAGATTGCCTCTGCTGACCATCCTTTTATTGCATATGATAAACTTCTCAACATGAAGTGAGCTAGAGAACCTGCAGATGTATTTGCTAATGAACTTAAGCGCTTGGCAAGGTTGGCGATGCATGGTGATGCAGGGTTAGAAAGAGCAATCAAGCTGTCCTTTATCAAAGTATTCGCAGATCATATTAGTGTTGACCTGAAGCGGATGCCCAACGTACTGACACTGGAAATTAGTGAATTGATTGCTTAAGCTAGAATTCTAACTGCCAATCAGCGAGGTGGCGTAGCAGCTGTGACAGTAGAGGAAGCTATGAGAGATAGACAAAGTAAAGTCAGCAGCGGCCAGTTCAGGGGACAATGCTTTCGGTGTGGGGGACCTCATATGATCAGCAATTGTAACGAGCAAGTGGTGAAATGTTTTAAATGCAACAAGCTCGGTCATATTGCCAGTAAGTGTCAGGAGCAAACTTCGGGAAACGAGTGAAGGATAACTATTGCGCCTGCACTTGTCCTGCCGAGGTGAAGGCGTGTGGAGGAAGGTTACCAATATTGTTGAAGTATTAATTAACAACGAGCCTGCAATGGCGTTGGTAGACACAAGATGCACCATGACAGTCGTCCATTTTAAGTACATAGCTCAATATGATGGTGATGCGAGCATCAGTGCTTTTGATGGTCGAAAAGTGGAGTGTAAAGTGGCGAATCGTGTGAAGATAGTAGTGAAAGGAGGAATATCAGTGGTCACGAAAGCTGTGGTGTCGGACCGGCTGGGGGACGGCGTGGACGTAGTACTTGGGACTGACGTCATCGACAGGCTTCATGGCGTGACAGTTAAGCACGGAGAAGTGGAATTTGGCTCAGTGATTGTAGAAATAGCGTGCCCGGCAATAGAGCTGGCCACGAAGAAAGAGGAAGTGTATGGGCAGTTGGTCGTCGATAACTCAGAATTTAATGCAGAATTTAATGGGGAGTATTGGACAGTGAAGTAGAGTTGGAAGAATGATCAACCTGTTACATTACGTAACAGAGTAAGTTGTTATGATGGGACGCTAACGGGTGCAAAAAAAGAAGAGTTCGAAAAGGAAATTGACAGGTGGATTACAGAAGGTATTCTACTACCGTGGGAAGAAACTGTCGATACAGGTATTCTTGCGATTATGGCAGTAGAACAGCCAACAAAGAACAAAGTAAGGCCAGTGTTGGATTTTCACGAACTCAATACGAATGTTGCGTGTCATACTGGTGATGATGTGATTGATTGCTGCGACGAGACATTACGCAAATGGCATCGTTCAAGCGAAAACATGTCAATAGTAGACCTGAAAGCAGCTTATTTGCAATTAAGAGTTGATATGGAACTGTGGCGCTACAAGTTAGTAAAATATGAAGGGCAAACATTCTGCCTTACGCGCTTAGGTTTCGGACTGAATTCTGCACCACACATCATGTCAAAAGTTGTCCGGGACTTGAGCGTGTTCCGTAGGATAAATGACGAGGTCGTTGGAAGTTGAGTTTATTGAAGCCTTGATCTGAGAACAAATCACAAATTGAGTTTACAGAACTAATTATTTGCCTTAAAACTAAAATACTATTGACATAATACTGGGGCACGCAAGATTATCTTTTCAATGTGCCTACACTAGAATACAGTTCAAACCAAGGACTACTATAACCAGGACGTGCACCGCCTTGTAACTGACTACGGTAACGGAGGCCAGTTCACTGAGTTCAGTTAACCCCCATCTGTCATATTGTGAACATTGTCGTAGTCTGTCGGTCGGTTTGAATTGGACATTGTTGTTTGTATCGAGGCACATTACTGCATTTCTAAGTAGATACTGTTTGTTTACAAAGTTTGTTGCTAGTTATATGTATTAAAAATGCGAACAAGTGTGGGGTTGTGTGAAGAAGTGAAATCACTCCCAGTATCTTCAATGTACCTGCTTCATGTCCGCCATCTTTAAAACCTGCATCTCCCTCGGTGAAAGTGGAAGACCAACAACTGATGTATTTTCTTCAGAAGAATAAGATTACTTCATTTGATGCTTTCAAACCTGAACGTAACCTGCAGAAGCAGTACAAGAACATGATTATTTCAAGATCGAAAGAAAGGCTTGGGTGTTTGTTCATGACCGACAACTTCAGTGAGTGCAGCCTGTCTGTGATTTTCGAAAACAAGCCCACTTTGTGTTCCCCAACAACGCTCATTGCGTTCAAGAACGGCATTAGTGTACCACTGTTTAAGATACTTCATCCCAATAATGGTTTGAGATCGTATACGCAGTCCGACGAAACTGTGTGCTTGGCAATGAACTATGTATGACATCCCGTTTGACAAAACGATCCAAAATGTTGTCACCCTTCAAGCTCACACGTCAGCCTATGTCGACACCGAGAAGGAAAAGAAGTTGGTATTGATGACGTCTGTTGGAACTTTTATCGCAGAAGCAGTTTTCCATGAATGATTATTGTTTTGCTCTTCAATCATACCCTAAGTGTAATTATGAACAGCTCAGAGACTCTTGGTGCTGCCATGCAAACGCAAGCTGCAGTACATCACTTCATCTATTGACAAGGACCAGGTGCTGAGGGAAACATTTGACAAAGTCCAGACACTGCAACAGAAGAATGTGTTTCTCTTTATAGATGAAGTACAGATTCGCCCAACTGTTTCAATTTCTGGTAGGTTGCTGAGTGGCATGGTCGAGGACAACCGAGACTGCAAGGCCACTTCTATTCTAATTACTAGGTAATTGCAGTGGCACAGCCAAGCATCCACTTGACAACGAGCGTGTCTGGTTTCTCCTTTTTGACACAGTACATCTGCTAAACAACTGGAGCTACATCTGCTAAACAACTGCATCCGCAACAACTGGATCAGTGAGAAGGGCCAGAAGATCAGTTATGACAATGAAACACGGCATCATTTGCAGACGTCAAGGAACTACGAGTCAAAGAAAGGCAGTATTCTGACGACTACTACACTCACTCAATTTGCTATCAACCCCTCAAATTTGCTGTTAACCCCTCAGAAAAAGACTAGCAGAAGAATGCAGTCCTTCAGACCTCTGTCAAGAAGGCCCGGTTGGCTGACTAATTGCTGCAGTTTGGAAGGTTTTTGCTTCTATGTCTGTTTGTTTATATGCGTGAATGTTTGTATGTTTGGTTGTTTGCATTAGAAAAGGTTCAGCTATAATCAATTTATAAAGTCTAAAACTGCAGCAACTCGGCGTTCTATAAAGTGGCCACTAAGCTCATACAATAATACATGTTAAGTCCGGTTAAAATTGGTATTTCAAAGCATTACAGTGCTTTAAACCATCTAAAATTCACTGTAAAACCTTATTATCCTTTCTATTGCTTGAAAGAAGTAATTTTTGATCAATTTGTCCGATAGAAAACGTTATGTTACTAAAAATGCAATGGCCTCTGCTACCGTAGTCAGCTACATGGCGATGCACGTCCTGGTTATAGTAGTCCTTGGTTCAAACCTTATACTGGCCATTGAGGCTGACTGAAAACACTGACAGCTACACTGAACTAGAGTAATGGCGTTAACCTCACAGTTGCAGCTCAAATACCAAGTTACTGCCACATGTACACAGAAATATGATTTCCTTTTGAAACAGTACTAGCATAAAGATAATTCATTTAGAAAGGAAAGCATATAACTGAAGGTGCAGGTATGAATGACTTGAGGTTTACCAACCTCAGTGTTAAAGAAAAATATCTTATAAATCACAGTTTGAAATGCCTTAGTGCCACTACACAAGAGGGAATTACACTGCAAACTTATTACCCAAAAATACAGTGAACTATCATGATTGACCTATCAATGCACGAGTAACGTTTAGAAACGTACATGGCTGCTGCAATTCAGCATCACAAATGAAAAAGAAAAGGCTAACTGTATTTAGCAACAGGCAGTGTTTGTTAGGCAAAAAATCATACACTTAAAGCACACTGAATTAGTAATATAAAAATTGTTTGAGGAACTTTCTTTCCAGTCAGTGTTGGGTGATGTGAAAACCTTTTATACATACATTGAACACATTGTAATGCTGGTGTAGGCCAGAGAACATTTGTCTACGTTCCACACTAAATGTTATATTTCCTGTGAATGAGTACCAGTTAAATGAATGAATTGACTATGCATGTAGAATGCTTTTTGGTATCTTACTGTATGGCCAGAACTCTATTGAGCAGGAAAGGATAGACATCTAATTCATCTCAAACATACTGATGAGATAACCTCCTGGCTCACATGAAATACATATACTGACATTTGGCAGTATCGCACATAAATTCTACAGCTATGCTTGCACTAGAATGCTGGTAATTGAGCAGGAAGAACTAAACACATTTAATTTATCACAAACACACTGATGAGATAACTTCCTGGTTCACATGAAATACATACACTGACACTTGTCAGGATCACACATAAATTCTACAGCTATGACTGGTGACAGAATATTATATTAAATGACTCTAGCACCTTGAGCATTCCTCAGTGTCATATGGATATCACAGTTGGCCTCCTGTCTGAATAGGCTATGGCTGCATTTTCACTTATGATAGTGCACAGTTATGATAATGCTGATATTGACGAACTTATGGATCTAAGTATACTCACGATTATCTTTTACACTTTACACAATATCCTACATTTTTAATTTGATGTAGACTTAACACTGCTTTTAAGACTGATACTGACTACGTCTAGCTTCGACGGTGGCGGGAAAACGACGAAACGACGCCAGCAAACGTGTAAAGTTTGGTTGTGCTTGGGGAATTTTAAGCAACCAACTTTAACAAGCCTAATCTAACTGCCCGTGTGACCTTACTCAAGGAAATAAAGGAACTCGTCAACAGGAACTCAGCTTGTATTTCCATGAAATTGGCATGAGAAATAGCTTGGAACTTCTTGGGATTCTTGAGCCAGTCCAGAGCGTCCAGATGAAGGTTAGGCCAGTTCAGCTTCAGGTAAGAGTGGCCAGCCCGGAGCTATAGCAACTGTGGCTAATAGTGGCAGTGAGTCGTCTCCAAGTGGCAGTGAGTGGGTGGCAGACGGTCCCCCAAATTCTGCACGTAATGTGAAGTGATGAGCACACATACACGGATAATGCTACATCACAAGTCCCATTGACAACTCTTAACTTGCCAGGCTAGAGTGCAGAAGGCAGCATTTGGTAAGGATCATTATCAAGCAAGTCACCATTTAATCAAGTTCTTTGTTTCCACCTCTCACAATGAAGTGGTGGTTTAATTAAATTTATTTTATAAGTTATTGATAGGAGCAGAAACAAATTATTTTGTATCCATGGCAGAGGTCTTAGGGATTTGCATGTGGTTCTTTTTAGAAAAACAATTTTAGCAACATCAGGAAAATTTACAATAAAAATAAAAAGTAATGAAATAAAACAGGGTTCATTCTTACCCTTCAGCATTCATAAATCTGAATTACCTAATAATGACAATGATTTAGTTTAAGGTCTGAAATAATACAGAATTGTACCACATATATTGGTACACATAAGGAAATATAATAATTCTTAAGGTACAAAAATTAGGGATAAATGCTATAGGCTGAATGCTTTAATGAAAATCTACACCTGAGGAAATTGCAGGCTAGACTTATAACTGTCTTTAGGATTTGACCTGTTCATATGAACACTGTTGAATCACTCACTATAGCACAGTCACTGATTTATCACAATTGTCCAATAGAAACAATTCCTAACACTTGATTTTGCTCTAATAATTCACAGAAAACACCAACACTTGATACTCTAAACATCACCAAATAACATAGATACACCGGCAAGTTAAACACAAAAATTAGCCAAGACTGAAAATACTTAAGACATAGAATGCTCACCAGGGAATTATAACCTTACGTCCCATGTTGAAGTTCACGAATGGCGGCTGAGAGAGCTACGTCCAGATAATGATCGCGAGAATGTTGCCAGAACAGTTTTGATTGTGAAATACTTTCTGGCTAACGCTCTTAATATTAATATTATTATTATAATGTGCACTAAATATGCACGTTTTAATTGTAAAGAGTTCGTAAAAATCACTCGAATTTTAGTCTTATTTTTATTACTAAAAATAAAAGTTATTTTAATATTTGTAATTTTATAAGCTTTAGAGGGGTAGCAGGTCATGCTACAAACGTGTTGCCAAAGCTGCTGCCCTCTCGGTATTGCCAGCCAGCGAATATCCCTCTGTCCCTTTTTTTCTTGTACAAGTTCTAATTTATTTATGTCTATTTTAAATCCTGACCTTTCAGGACAGTTATAAATTCATTATAACCACATAATAGGGTTTCTAATCTCTGATGCATTGGAGTAAAAATATCCTGAGCACACATATCTTAGATAGAAATTTATTTTATGAAAATCTACACCGAGGAAATTACAGACTAGATTTAATACTGTTGTCAGTAGACCAAGTTAAGGTGACTAAAGTAAAGAGAAGACGAGTGGATCCACTATAAAGATAATCGACGATAATCGCTGTCACCGGGAGCCTGACAGAATTGTTGGACAGTATGGGGACCGGCGTGATCAACCGTGCGACGAGTGCAGGTCTGCACCAATTTGTGAGCATTTGAATACCCCATGTTAACTGGTACAGTAGTGAGTTTGGTATTATATTCACAGGGCTGTGTGAATTTCTAGAATCAATTCCAGAGCTATGTGAACAATGAGAGCTGTGTGAACAATGAGAATTGTGATATTTCCAGAGCTGTGTGAACAATGAGAGCCGTAATATAATATTTCCAGGACTAAGTGAACTCCGAAAAAAAGTATAAAGTGCAGCAAAATGTCCCGCGGTGTCCAGCATTTATGAGCAGAGGTTATATAGAAAGGTGCATGTGAAGCACGCTTCCAATCCGTAGGGCATACTGTAGAACCGTGAATGAGTCGTCACGGCAGTTCAGACGAGGAACGAGAGCAACCGGACGATTCGCTGGACCCGCCGTTCGAACCGGACGAAACAGTTTCGCTACAAGAGGTGGCGTCGGATTCAGCACGTCCGAGACGAACGAGGAAAGTTCTCAACCGACTCAGAGATTATTACCTTACCCCTTCCGAAAACATACATCGGGCTGCAGAGCTGCCAACGGAGTTGGTAGAGTCACGCCAACGTCCAGGAACCAGTTACGCCATGAGGAGAGCCACGTCGAGAGCTGGCAGCGAAACAGAGGAGGACAACCGCTATCGAGAGGACGAAGTCAGCCGGATACTTCATGTAAAGGATCGTCACCGCCATGGAGGGGACAGCCGCGCAGAAGAGGCACAGAGTACAATTATACGAATGACCAGCGGCGTTGCTATGAATGCAACAAATGGGCACATTTAGCGAGGGATTGACTGAAAAGAAGAGCACCTGCCAACCGAGTATTCTGCACGGAGGAAATGGAGTATTAAGAGACACTTGACGACTGATGTCGTCGGCCAGGCGCCAATACGTAAGACGGGAATTTCTATTTAGCCTAGTAGAAATTGTTCAGAGAGAAATTCGAAACCTGTAGTGACAAGTACGAGTAACAGTAGCGTAGCGCCCGAGGTCTTCGACCGGAAAGGTCGTACCGATAGAATATGTGACGTATTAAAATGTAACGATGTACGTAAAAAGGTTTTAACGGCTGCAGACCGAGGTCAAAATAGTGTCGACAATGTAACTCGAGTAAGACTGGGTAACGAGGACAGTCAGAATAGCAGTACAAAGGCATACAAAGATGAGATATTGAAGTTAACTGCAGAAATATTAGACTCGAATGTACGAGTAAGTGCAGGCAAGAGACCTGGCACAATCTTGAGTGAGAGTAGCTCAAGCCGAACGGATACCCAGGAAGAAATAAACGAGGCAAAAGTAGATGAGGTAAAACAATGTTCGGTAACGCTGGGGAGAAAGTGTATGAAAAGATATAAACTTGCAGCGATAAAGTCCCAGGTAGAGAAACCTGATGTGATAAAGTGCGACACCGATGATGTGCACCCATGCCGTAGTGAGCGAATCATGCGCAGACCCACGGTAGATATTTGTGTGAATAATAGGATGATGAGAGCACTGGTAGACACGGGATATACAGTGACTTTAATAAAGAGAGAGGCAGTGAATACGCCAATAAATCCCAGTAGTATGAGAATTAAGGGTGTAACTGGGCAGTCGATAGCTATGAAAGGGAAGACAGTTGTAACTCTAAAACTCGCAGGAGGAGTACAGAAAACGGTAGAAGCCGTAATAGTAGGTAATGACGCAGGTATTCAGTCAGAAATTTTGATCGGGACAGATTTACTGTGTGATAGTGAAGCTAAGATTGATTTCTCGAGGGGAGAACTTGCATTTTATAATACGAGATTAAGAACTAACGCCACAAAGGCAACTGGTGATAGAGTATGTATGATTCATGAGGATAATGTAGTGACGTATGTCCACGCTGATTATGATTTAGTCATTCCCGGATACGAAAATGTAATTATGTCGATCAGCAAGCCATGTATTAAAAATGGTGATACGTATTTAGTTCAGAATAATGTAACGTCCGCTGGACTAATGATAGCATCATCGCTAGCAGTGGTGAAAAATGAAGCGTTACCCATCATGTTCCTTAACCCAAACGGGGAGGAAGTCAAATTACGAGGAGGAGCTCTAATAACGCGAATCGAGAAATTAGAGGATAAAGATTTAAATGAAATCGATGTGGTAGATGTCCGGCCGAAAGCAGATGGTCTACTGGAACTTACCAGAGAGCTTATTAATGCTTTAGCGGATGATGAAACTACAGATCAGCTGTTAGATATCCTGAATAAAAATCGGAAAGGAATTGCTCTCAAGGGTGAACCATTGGGTTGCACCGATGTGTCGAAACACAATATCATATTAAAAGATCCAGATGCAGTAGTATATACGAAATAGTATCGGACCCCAGTGAAATACCAGGAAATAATGAAGAAAGAAGTTTAAAAAATGATTGAGGATAGTATAATTTGTGAGAGTATGTCTCCGTTTAATAGTCCTATACTGATAGTCCCAAAGGAGGGGAAAGGTGAGTTCCGACTAATGGTAGATTTTCACAAGCTCAATGCGATAACCAGACCTGCACGCTACCCATTGCCAAATATTTCAGATTTGATTCAGAGCATAGGTGGGAGTGTAGTTTTCTCGAGCCTTGACCTGATAAGTGCATTTTGGCAGCTGCCATTAACAGAATAAGCGTCGTAAATGACGGCTTTTAGTCTGAATTCATCAAAAAAGTATATGTTCCGTAAATTAACATTCGGATTAGTCGATTCCCCGAGTGTTTTTTGCCGACTGTTGTCATCAGTCTTAACGGATGTACTAGGAATTTCCGCTCTTGTCCACTTGGATGATATCATTATCTATAGTAAGGACGTAAGCGAACATTTGAAACATATAGATCGCACCTTGCAGTTGATAACGAACGCGGGACTGGAAATAAAATTGTCAAAGTCAGAATTCTTTAAAGAGAAATTGCAGTTCTTAGATCAAATGATGGAATAACCATTAATGATAGTATGGAAAAAATGATAAAGGAATTCGCTGTCCCTAAAAGTAAAGACGATGTGCGCCGATTTACAGGATTTGCGTCGTATTATCGACATTTCATTCCGAACTTTGAGAAGAGAGCCAACTCCCTTACGGAGATGTTGAGAGATTCATCCATTTTTAAATGGGGCGAAGACCAAGAAGCTTTCACCCGCCCTTTTGTGATCTGTACGGACGCGTCAGATTTCGCAATTGGTGCGGTTTTAGCTCAGGATTATAGGAAAACTGTTGCCGGTCAGTTTTGTTTCCAGGACTTTGTCATAGGCGGAGAGGCGGTACTCTGTGACAAAGAAGGAGGCTTTAGGTGTTGTTTTTAGTTGTAGTAAGTTTCGTTATATAATTTTAGGCTTTGAGGTTACCATTCATTCTGACCATAAGCCTCTTATCGGTTTGTTTGGGAAATCCCTACCACAGGATGCAGTATTGGCACGCTGGGCGTGCAAGCTACAAATGTACGATCTTGTAATAAAATATTTGCCTGGTAAATTGAATGTGATCGCGGACACATTGTCACGTTGTCCAACTTTCAACACTTTAGAAACTGAAGTTGCAGTGGCCACGCATGTTAGCGCCACACCCCTAGTTTCACAGGGGTTGTGGGGTTCCCTGCCTTGGGCAAATGATAAGACACTCGCAGAAGCTCAGTGCAGTGACCCCGAGCTGCAACCATTAATTGATTTCCTGTCGAACAAGCACGACACGTGCCGTAAATACCCGAAGCATGTTCTATCTTCAACGTTGCATTGTCATTTCAAAGAAAATAATGTTTTGTGTTTAAACGTGTAACATGCCCTTGTGGAGCTTTGACTACTTTCATTAATGTTTGTAAACCCAAATGTTTTGTATAAAAAATAATTGAGTTAGCTTATTTCCCAGTGTCTGTGTCACATTATGGCGCAGACCGTACCTTAAAAAAAATTAACAGAACTTCTGTTTTTTTTTCAATGAAAGGCAATTGGTCATTAACTATGTAACTAATTGTGAAAGTTGTATTTTGAAGGTAGGTCGCATCACAAGGAAGGCGACTGTAGAAAAATTCAAAGGTATTACAACCATACCATTTGAAACAGTGGCAATCGATACTTTAGGTCCGTTGCCATTGTCGACATTTGGCAACAAATACATTTTGACAGCTACTGATTATTTGACACGATTTTGTATAATAATGCCTATTCCTGACTGAACGGTGGCGACAGCTGCTTTGGCACTTCGCACCCATGTCTTCGGTCCTTTTAGTTGTAAAGATCTCATTAGTGATAATGCACCTGAATTCAGAAGTGGGGTCCTGGAGAGTTTGTGCGAAATGCTGAATATCAAACACATATTTACACCTGCTTATACTCCAGCCAGTAATGGCAACGCTGAGCGTAAGAATCAAAACATAATTAGAGCGCTCAAGCATTATGTTATTCAAACGTCCCTGTCAGACTGGGATGAGTTCATTCCTGAAGTGATGAGCGCTATCAATTCAGCGTATAACGTAACCTTGAAGGATTCACCTCATTTTTGTCTCTTTGGATTTGATAAATCCCATCCTGCGACCCATTCTTTAGATGTGGTTAGCCCGATTTATAATTTTGATGACTACTATCGTGCTGCTATTCCACGTTTCGCTGAAATTAGAAATTATTTACGTATTCACATTGATAGGGCAGCCGACGAATATCTGTCGCAGGCGAACAAAAAGAGGGTTCATCGAACCTTGCAAGTGGGTAAGCGTTGTCACATCCGGCACGTGCCACGAGAAAATAGCTTTCGCAAGCTCAGGCCAACTTTTGACGGACCCTATACGATCTTAAGCCCCGTCATAAACAAACACTATCTCGTTCAAAATGCTGCTAACGGACAACGTCGAGAAGTCCATATTGATAACATCCTGAGTTGTCGGGAATAACAGAAGATTAAATACAGTACGAAGACTGCTTGGTCTCTAGTATTTGCTTGAAGCAACATCCTGTCCAACGAGATATGACATGCACACAATGCAGCTCTTTAAAAGGCGCCTGAGAAAATTCTTTTTTTTTCAATGTCTCATGATTTTAAATCATCAATTATACTCCCGGATTTTTTGACCGAGATTCAAACTAGGGACAACAGGATTCATAGCCAATATAAGGTGAGGATCCAGTGGTATCGTTTCCACTGTACATTCTGACTTTCGTGGGCGCTGTTCTAACCGCAAAGTCAGCAAAGGTGACTATGTTCGAGTTATAATGTACTATATTGTGTTACGTTAAGTGTTCGGTGTAGTATGTTCAGCTTTCTTTTACAATAATTTAGCAATGTGAATGTGTGATCTAGGAACTATTGTTCTATTAGCACAATTGTAGCGACATCTGATCAATGCCCCTACACTTGTCTCTAACGGATTGAATTTTTTTTTCGATGTGCATGTCTAGAAGATTATCAAGATTTTTGTAACCTAAGATACTTGAGTTTTGATGCATTGACTTTGTGTGTTACGTTGTTGCGGTGTAATTCAATGTACTTTGTTTTCTAAAATATCTAATAATTTTGTAACCATTATAACCGAAAGTGTGAGTATTGTTGCGGTAGTGTTACAAATTACTATTGCGTTATTATTATTATTATTATTATAATTATTGTTGTGTTGAACAAATCATTATTGCGAAACATGTAACTGATTAATATTGTACGCTTGTAATTGTTTTTTTCTTTCTCACGTTTATTTATGTAATCCCTTGGCGTTGTGTAGAGTCTTGTAACTCTTAACTTATTTGCGATTTATGCTTTGTGTTCTTTCAACTTGTAATGTACCCATATACTATTTTATCTGCCATCCTGCAACCACGCGTGAACTCCATTGATTTTATTCTGATGTTTAACTATGAAGCTTGATGCTTGCTGGGGTTTCAGTGAGGTAAAAAAAAAGAATTTCCAATGGTTGTCAGGTTAAATTGATGTATTACCCGAACCGAGGACGGTTCTTCCGCATTGGGGGGCCTTCTGTCAGCAGACCAAGTTAAGGTGGCTGCTTCACGGTCACCGGACGCGAGCGATAGATAAGACAGAGTATTTAAGGCACGGTTACCCATAGCTTTGTGTTCCCTACAGTCGCTACCATTTGACTCACCTGTGTCAGTTGTGTAACACCCTTACGGATTGGATAGAATAAAGTAACCTCTGGAATAACGTTTCATTGCCTTCCTGTATCAGTAGAATATATATATATATATATATATATATATATATATATATATATATATATATATATATATATATATATATATATATATATATATATATATATATATCAGAGAAAGGAGATAAACTGATTAGAGAGAATATACGAAGTAAAGAGAAGACGAGTGGATCCACTATAAAGATAATCGACGATAATCGCTGTCACCGGGAGCCTGACACTGTCTATAGGAATGACCTGTTCAAATGAGGTCCTTTGAGAATAGTATGAAACACAATGATTGAGAAAACTACTGAATAACTTATTACAGCACAGTCACTGATTTATCACAGTTGTCCTATAGAAACAATTCCTAAAACTTGGCTTGCTCTAATAACTCAACGGTGAAAAAAACAGACACTAGGAAAATCTAAACATATGTTAATTTTGGGATGATTGTTGTTGGCTTGTTGCCTGGCTTGGCCTGGGTTGATGGTTGCCAGTGTTATTAACTAATCAGAAGGTAAGGTTAAGGGAGTCGACTGGTGCACCTCTAGTTGGGGAATTCAATGACAAGACGGGTACTCAGCTTTTGTTTATTTATAGATCCGTCGGGCAG
>VCRD01004210.1:36571-46643 GCA_006783055.1 Trinorchestia longiramus
AAATAGGCTTAAAGTTATTCTCTCGTGATAGATGTTAAGTACGCTTCGAACAAGCGTATTGTTCGAGAATTGAGTCGACTTAAGTGGTACTACTGGGAGATGATTGTAAAGTTTTTTTGTATTTCATTTGGTTTCGATGACTTGTGGGACGTAGTTTATAGAGCGATACGGATTTTTTCTTTTGAATACTTTCTTTTGAACAATGGGTTGAATAATGCTGATTTTTCATTAATGCCTAGATTAAGTTAAGAAAATAAGTTTGAATTACGTCGATGTATTTAGTTTGATGTTTGAAAGTTAGTGCCAAATCTTCATGCAGAGTATATTGAGAGCACAGTTTCGTCTTTAAATGTGTACGCATTATTGTATATAAATTTTATATTCGATTTTCTTATCACAGAAATATGAGTACTGTCGAGCAACGTAACTCACGAGTCTTAAATACACATTAGCTCTTCTTAATTACTATAATTGTTTTGAAAATGATACTCGGAAATGAAAGCTTTTGGAAATTGGACGCAAATTACGTGGGTACGTGTCCTAAAAATATATCTTCGTCAATAAAATTCATCGTAAACAAATGTTTCTTGATTAAATATTTCAACCCCAACTTTTGAGTTTTATTGACATTTATCTTTGAAAGCACTTAATTCATCAAACCGTCGCATGAAAGTAACGATCAGAGGCGGCGTAGCGTTCGTACGTCTGGCAACCCCTCACGTTTTTTTCCCCCTCCTCCCCTTTCCCCACCCATACCCCCCTTGAAAGTTGACCAATCAGCGCCTAGACAATTCTGACGTCATGGATGACGTCATCGTCTGAAAACCGCCGTTGGGGTGGTCATTGCCAACCCCCCCATATTATCGTACTTCTCTTTACTGTACTGTGGGGCAAACGTTCTGCTTTACGCGCTTAGGTTTCGGACTGAATTCTGCACCACGCCTCATATCAAAAGTGTTGAAGCACGTGTTGAGCATAGATGAAAGAATTAAAAACGCCCCCAGTTCGTATATCGATGATATCCTCGTTGATGAAACCAAAGTTTCAGTTACAGAAGTAGTCAGCCACCTTAACAAATTTGGGTTGATGATGAAAGCACCGGAAGCGCTGGATGGAGAGGCAGTGCTAGGGCTGCGGTTGTCAAAGGTCGGAGAGGAGCTTATGTTTCACAGAGGCAATAAAATACCAGAAGTCGCCGATGCGCTCACCAGAAGAGAGTTGTTTTCAGCCTGCCGGACACTGGTGGGGCACTACCCTATAGCGGGATGGCTACGAGTCGCCCGTAGTTACATTAAAAGAAGGGCCGAAGGATCGTACTGGGAAGACTTCGTAGGCGAACATGCAATGTCCATGATTAGGGAAGTAATTAAAAGAGTAAAAGTAGTAGACCCAGTAAGAGGAATATGGTCAATGCCCGATGTCCACCATGGAGTGGTATGGACAGACGCAAGTAAAATCGCGCTCGGAGCTGTGTTAAAATAAATAACAAGACCATTGAAGATGCAACGTGGCTCAGAAAGAAAGAAGATTTCAGTCATATCAATGTTGCAGAGTTGGAGGCAGTGTTAAAGGGAGTGAACTTAGCACTTAAGTGGGCATGACCTCAACAGACTTAAGAATTGATTCCGCAACTGTGGCAGCGTGGCTGCAGTCTATCGTTAGCACCAAGAAGTGCGTCCACATGAAAGGCTCTGCGAAAATGCTCATTAAACGAAGGCTGGGAAACCTTAGAGAAATGATGATTGAGTTTGGACTAAAAATCCAGATTTTACTGGTGCCTACTGATAAGAATAAAGCGAACGTGTTAACTCGCGTGAAGATAAGGTGGCTGTGTGTGCTCGAAGTAGGCGGCAACGATATCGACGAGCATGAACAGGCTTGTTCTAGTGCATACACGAATATAATAGAGGTGCATAATAAGCACCACGTTGGAGTCGATAGAACCCTGTACTTAGCCAGAAAAATGGATCCAAATGTTTCACGAGAGGACATGAAAAGAGTTGTAAGAGCGTGTGGCCGATGTCAGTCAAATGATTCCGCTCCTTTGAAGCACGAAACAGGAGAACTAAGCGTGAAAAACAATTGGTGCCGCTTGACGATCGACGTCACGCATTAGGGATAACGACCCTATTTATCTATGATTGATTGCGGGGCGGGACGTTTGGCAGTGTGGTGAGAACTGAGAAGAGGAAACACGTAATGCATCGTCACACAATTAAACAATATTTTCTTAGAAAGGGCCCAGTCGACGAGTTATTAATGGATAACAGTTCAGTTTCCGGTCTCAAATGTTAGCAGATATGCTGCGAAAGTGGAATGTTGAAAGAGTGTTTAGAGCTGCGTACCGACCTGCAGGAAATGAAAAGTGGAACGGCACCACCGAACGGTGAAAGCAATTGCGAAGAGAGGAAGAATTTTGCCAATTGAGGCTGTGTATTGGTACAATAGCACGCCTAGATCTGGACAAGATGAGCTGTCTGTTCCTCAACGATCGGTGTACAAATACGAATGGAGGTATCCGTCAGTACATCCGGCAAGAATAGAAAGAGGCCACCCTGATGATTCGGCAATAAGAGCGGGAGAAGAAGTGTGGGTAAACCCGACTAATGCAAATTGCACTACACAGTGGGGCAGAAGCATGGAAACAGTAGTGACCTCATCAAATAATATTGAAGTGGATGGGGTGCCAAGACACGTACTTGACGTGCGATCAGTAGTACCTCCTTTACCCTGAGACGAATTAGCTAGGGGTGTGAGGTGGGGGCTGTCACCGTTCCAAGAGAAGCAAATGAAGGTTGAACAAAGTGGGGCTGAGAATGAACCACAGCGGATGAAGAGAGATAGAAGACCTCCCACCTGGATCACCGACTACGTTACAGTTTAGATGTCTAAATTATCATTTAGATTTAGATAGATTATGGTAGTTAAGGTAGTAGCGAAATGACTCCGGAGCAGTAAGTAATGCATCTAAAGTATTGTGATTTTAAAATCACGTAGAGATGTGGCCTAATGTATAAATTAGTACTTGGCACCTCAACGGGGACGCCTTGGCTTGAGTGAGGGGTGCTGCGGCAGCAGCTTGAGTTGTAGGGCCGCTAAAATATAGTGATTATTTTAGTATTAAATAATATTAAACTTAGAAATATTTTAGAGTAAATCTTTATACCTATTTCACGCCACTTGTGATTGTTTTTTAAGTCTAAATTTAATCATGGTCGTGACTTCAAATTGTAACTCTCGTCGTTTATAGAAGAGCGTAGCGAACCATAGGTTCTCAAACCAAACACCCGTCAGTCCGTGCATAACCATTATCCAGTGAACAACAAGTGAATTCGTGCTTTCAGTCTCTCTGACGGGTAAGTTTCTATTGACATGTTGTTAGGGAGTTTAGCGCTTCACTTAATTACTAGTTATTCCCTAAACTTATCATTTTAGCCTGGCCTAGACGTTCCTCTGTAGGTTTAGCAGTTTGTGTAATTCCGGTGATTGTTTTTCGGTAATTCGACGGATCTCTCGTCGTATATTATTCCACAATGCAGTAAATAATTTACCTAGTGTCTGCAGTAATCGTATTGTTGAGGTTTGAGATTATCACGCAGCCTGTAATGCAAAATGAATTATTAGGGTTTCCCTTTGTATAGCCTTAAGCAACAGTTCTAACCAAAATTTCCTTTTGCGAAACAATGAGTTAATTGACAGCTAATTTGTACACCGAAATCTCATTTCAGGTAGTCACGTTTCATTCGAATGATTTTGTTTGTGTTTGAAGAAGTAGTGGTGTAGTATACATCGAATAATAACTGTTGCGTCAGGCAGTAAATATCGCTGGCAAGTTCCGTATCACTCGAGTCTCTACGTTCGAGTATTTTATGATGGGTACACTTAAAAGATCGACCAGCCGTTTTGCTACAGTGATTAAATCCCACAGCCTCGGGGAGAAGCTGTCTATGGACATCTCGTGTTGTATTTCTTTAACAGCCAGATAATTAGGCACGATGCCTCAGTGTTTTACTCAGCGGTTGTCGTATAATACTGTCTCAGGATATTAATACTTCTGCTAAATTTTGTATTCATTTCGAGTTACTTAATAGTCCTTGTTCGGACAGGTCTCGGTGTACGGATTCCAAGCTCTCAATTTTGATCTTCGATCTTGGCCTTTACTTCTGCTCTGAGTTTGATCGTGTCCAATAATAAACCTGCAAGCAACGAGGTCGACTGTATCACTTACCTCGAAGAACATCACCCACGCAATAATTACTACAGAAAAATAACGCGTTCCCTAAAGTGGCTCGTTCCCTAAAGAGTTGTGGATTGAGCTTGGCAGCGTAGGGTGTTGGGTCCGTGTTAGTGTGAGCAAGAAAAAGCTCAGGTGCAGGTTGAATTGCCGGTTGTAAGTTGGACGTAGTCGTTGTCGTGGAGATCTGTACTCGTAGAATATTAGGCTAAGTAGATACAGTTACTAACATCATTATAGGGATAATTGTCACATTAATTCAAACAAACAAAAAGCAAAAACGTATATTTCCAATAAAGTTGTTACATAAGAAATGTAACGGCATTGGTTTTTAAAGATGCCCTATCATAAAATCCTTAAGTGGTAGGTATTCTATGCATAGTATCATAGATGATAGAACAGCAGTACCTACGGGTATACGTAAACATTCACATCACGCAATGAACGTTAAATATACATGGGGAAACAAATGAAACTTTGCTTTTTCAATGATGACATAAGAGGTAATCATTGGTGATACATATAAATTCTGACGTGGTAGGTATTATACGCATTTTAGGTGATAAGCGAAATATTTTCTTTAGGTACAGCTTAGACTTGACATCATTACATTTAACTGAATTGGATGTTTAACATCCGAGAAAGACCGAAAAAGGAAAATTATGAGAGCGAAAACTTAAAACATAAAGTTGTGATTGTTATTAAATTGGAATTGTAATTTCTAATTACTGGTTGACCGTATGGTATGGCTTGCTGATGATCGATTTAATTGAATCATTATCAGTTATCTGTAACTATCGTGTTTAATATGAACGGGTGTTACATATCAGAGAAAGAGAGTAAAAAATAAAATATAACAGTAAATGTGTCAAATTGTCAATACTTATATGTTGATATAGATAAGAAAAGCTGTAGTAGACTAAAGTTCTGAGGTTTCACAGTCACTTATTGTAGCAAAGCAATTACTGACAATGACGGATAAATTTTTTGATTTTGCCTTCGATAAATAAAAAATAACGTAAAAGGTTACATATATATATATATATATATATATATATATATATATATATATATATATATATATATATATATATATATATATATATATATATATATATATATATATATATATATATATACACATATATATATATGTATATATATGTCATCTTTTTTGTATATATATACACACACATACACATATTTCCGGTCTCAAATGTTAGCAGATATATTGCGAGAGTGGAATGTTGAAAGAGTGTTTAAACCTGCGTACCGACCTGCAGGAAATGAAATAGTGGAACGGCACCACCGAACGGTGAAAGCAATTGCTGAAAGAGGAAGAACTAATTGAGGTTGTTTGTCACGGTTGATGGTTGTCCACTTCACATTGTGCACGGTTGGAAGACATCCATTCGTTACGTGAAGCACCGCTGACTGAAGACCAAGTCTAATAAAGGTAAGCAAATTCATGCTATAAAATACCGTAGAGTTGCTACTACTAGTCTTAACAACAGTAGGATTGTTTCATATCATTTGTGTAAAATTTTGTAGAATGTGCGTAGGTAAAAATGACCTATGGTAGATCCCTGAAATAACCGTTTGAGGACTTTTACTTTGGGATTTAATAGAACAACTTGTGGTCTTAACTAGTACTGAGAGTATTTCTTATCTAATCTTCTAATCTGTCTAACCTTTGTTTGAAAACTCGCCTGTTATGAGATTTTTATGGCTTATCCATAGGGAGGTCTTTCTTACATTTTGCTGTTGTAAGCTTTGTCTGCGTCACCATAAGATATTTACTTAAAATACTTTCCTTTTACTGTTCAATTGACACAGTAAACTTCTTTCATAACCTATTTTTCTTTATTGTTTAATTTCTGTGCACACTTCCTGAATAGAAGAGGGATCAGCAGAAGATGGTGTAGCTAGACCATAAGTTGGAGAACTAGATGTAACTACAGACTGAAAATTGTCTCGAATCACAAACTTCCCTCTGCATTGCATTCTATAATTAGAAGTAGAGATTTTGACAAACTTTTATTCAGCCTAGAACTATATTGATTTCATTCCCTTGTAAAATAGGTATATCATATCTTTAATTCGTTTTTTGTTGCTAACTTGGAAGTATAGAGTTTTTATTTAAAAATTCCCATCCATGTATGATTTATTAATCATTCCGTCTTGATATTATTGTAGAGTTTTTTAGTACTGCAAGTATTTTGCCTCGGGTCATGTTTTTTTTAAATTTTAAATTTCATGGATTAACCATAATATTATGGTGTGCTAGGTATATCCTGTGCTAGATGAGATAGCCGCTGAATAAAGATATCCATAATGTGTTATTGTAGCATCTTCAGAATTCATGCCACAAAGACTACATATATAAAAATAGTCATTGAGTCATAAAATAAATCGTAATCCTTTACGAACAATTCTTTGCATTTTTACTAGTACATTTTTGTAACTTTACTCGCGATTAATTAACATTTTTAAATTTTTTTCAAAATAACAAAGTTTTTTGCGATGTTACCAGAATTTCATTCTCTGTCTAAGTCGTAAACCATAGACTCGACTAACAGACTGAGAAGCGTCACCCGTGCCTGTCATTTTTACAGAGAACAAATGTAAGTGCTAGGTTTTAAATTGGAAGTGTTTTTGAATCGTGAGTACTTCTACCTTTTTAAGATTTTTAGGATGTCATTTAGGAACATTTTAATCGCCAGTATAGGATAAATAAAGTACAGGTATAGCTTTTATTTAAGATGTCCTAACCCTGTTCTTCTCTTTTTTACTTGTAATTGTTGTCGCCTTTACCAGCTAATTCAGAAATTAATTCTCTAGTTGTACTCTTATAATTCATTCTTAAAATTTACATAAAAAGAACCTTCTCAACTTTCATTGCTGATTTATCACTAGATGTTAGTAAATTCAACTACCTAACTTGCATTTAGAAGATCAATTACCAAAGGAGGTGAAATCTTGTTCCTAACATTCTCACCATTTGGCAATTCCCTAAACTTATGCCACGATTCTTAACATGTCCTAAATTGCTCTTCGAGTTAGTTAAAATTTCAAGATGGCACAGCTCTCTGCTGCGTATAGAAACTGATTACTAAGCTAGGATTTTTCCTATTCCTTGTTTACATGTAAGATATAAAGTTTTTATAATTGTAATTGACTTGTATATTAGATCTCATACATTTCTTTTAAAGTAGGATGTATTGTACTTTTATCTAGAGTAGGATGTATTGTAAAATTTTGCTACAGAGAAACAGTTAACAAGACTACTTCTACCCTTTGACCCAATCTAAACTGATAGAAATCTATCGGCATTCTCGTCCATCGGCATTCTCATCCATCGGTATTCTCGTCCATCGGCATACTCGTCCATCGGCATCCATTCCATCGGCATCCATTCCATCGGCATTCATTCCAGCGGCATTCATTCCATCGGCATTCATTCCATCGGCATTCATTCTATCAGCACTCAGTCCATCAACTTTCAATCCATCAGCTTTCAGACTAAGACTTGGACTTGGGTTTTGGGGCCGGCGTTTGGCTGGGTTTTAAAGCCCATCGATATTTGGTTCGATATTCACTCCATTGGCACTCAGTACATTGTGTGTGGAAGACGTGGTGGTGAAAAAACGTGGTGAATTTGTGGCAAAACGTTGTGAGTTTGTGAAGGTGCAGTTATCAAACTGAAAAAATACCAGAGGTCTGATCTATTGCACCAATTGATAGTTATTGAACGACTGTTTGGCAGTTGGGCTTGATTGACTGTTTGACAGTGGGGCTTGATTGACTGTTTAGCTGGATTGGTTTTGGCTTGACTGTCTTGGCTGGATTGACTGCTTTAGCTTGGTGAATGTTTTTTGGCTGGAGTGACTGTTTTAATATTTAAAAAGATATAAGGAGAATACAGGCAGTGTACTTTGTTGTACTTATTACTAGGTGAGAGCAAATTAACTTTAGTAAATTTGGACACGGAATGGCTGCCGGTAAGTCTAAGAAGACAGGATCTCGTAGCATGATTGAGTGCAGGACATGTAAGATGTGGGTGGATTTGGAGTCATGCAAGGGCTTGACTGAGATGAGTCAGAAGGAGAGGAATAAATTAGTGTTTGATTGCTGGAAGTGTATGGTGGATGAAAGAGGGGAAATGGCTGAGGTAAACATGAAGAAGGAGGAGGAAATTAAAAGGCTGAAGGCAGAGGTTGTGTTCCTCAAGAGAGAGTTGGAGAATGGAAGAAAGCTGAAAGGAGGAGAAGAGGTAAGGAGTAAAAGGAGGGTGGATGGTGATGGAAATGATAGCATCAGGCGTGTACGTAAGTGAAGGAGATAAACAGAGTATAGTAAATGAGAATATGAATGGGCCCTGGGCAAAAGGGAATGGAACGAGGATGATTGAAAAGCATGGAGTTGATGAAAATGAACAGAATAGAATAAATGAGAAGATGCATGGTCCTTGGATAAAAGTGGGTGGAAGGAGGGTAAATGAGATGGATGTGATGAAAGGTGAACATGAGAAAGAGGGAAGAATGCAAGGCAGAGTTAGGCCGATGATAAGAATATGTGGGGATAGCATGGTTAGGAACGTTGATAGGTATGTAAGGATGGGTGGAAGTAGTGGATGTACAAGTATGAGAGGAAAACAAGTAAAAGAAATCTGTGAGTATGCTGAAAAGGTTATTGATGACATGAATGAAGGCATGGTGATTGTACAAGCAGGTGGGAATGGACTGCTTGAGAATGGAAGGGAAGCAACAGTGAATGCAATCATGAAAGTGGTTGAAAGAAAACGAAAGAAGAATGTCAGAGTGGCTGTCACAGGTTTGTTGAGAAGACCGGCGTGTAATGAGGAGTATGAACGGTTGCGCAAAGAGGTTAATAGAGATTTGCATGAGAAGGTACTCGCTATGAAAGCGGAGAGTATACGGAAGCGTGAGGTCGGTTCTAGCTTCCTGGATATGGATGATTTGATCCAGGCTGGGTGTTTCTTGGAAGATGGAGTCCACCTTTCGCAAGAAGGGGAGACAAAACTCTCCCAAAGATTCATTCGCTGGATCAGGGCCACTCATCTCCTCATGGAGGGTAGAATGGACTGAAAGCAAGTTGATGAAAAAAGAGTCGAGGAATGCACGAATAATTTTATAAAGTTTGGATGCATAAATGTACGGGGATGGAAGGTAGGAAAGTTTGATGACCTGGCAGAAGAATTTGAAAAGGGAAGATTAGACTGTGTAGGTGTAGTAGAGACTCAGATGGTTGGTGTGTAAGGAAAATAAATATCAAATGATAGGTAAAGGTCGTGTTAAGTGGCAGAAGAAGGGTGGAGGAGTAGGAGTGATTGTAAAGAATGCTTTAAATTGGAAATTGGAAGAAATTTGTGGGGGAAATGAACTTGAGAGTGAAGATATTTTGGTAATGAGATGTGAAAAAGTGCAAGCAAATAAATGTATCATTCTAGTTGTGTGTTATATGACAACCATGGGACCACTAGCCCAGGAAGAGAATGTGAAGAAGTATACCATACTGGAAAGAGTAGTGCAAGAACTTAGCAGGTTCCCAGTGATTGTAATGGGAGATATGAATGGCCATGTGGGTATACTGGGAGAGAAAGTTAATGACAATGGTCGTAAATTGATTGATTTCTGTGAAGGAAATGAGTTTGAAAATTTGAATGTCACAATAGGGAATGGTTTGCATACATGGGAGAATAAGGAATGGAAAGCAGCAATTGACTATATGTTTGTGAATCATGAAGCAAGACAACATGTCAGAGAAATGTATGTGGATGAGAATGAATTTGATATTGATACTGATCACAGAATGCTT
>VCRD01004211.1:4604-15794 GCA_006783055.1 Trinorchestia longiramus
GTGCGCGTGCGTAGTAATGCGCGTGCGTGCGCGTGCGTAGTAATGCGCGTGCGTGCGCGTGCGTAGTAATGCGCGTGCGTGCGCGTGCGTAGTAATGCGCGTGCGTGCGCGTGCGTAGTAATGCGCGTGCGTGCGCGTGCGTAGTAATGCATGTGTGTGCGCGTGCGTAGTAATGCACGTACGTGCACATGGTGATGCACGTACGTGCACATGGTGATGCACGTGCACATGCACGTAATGCTCCACCGTGCTCGCCGTGAACGACGAAACACTTGGCGTGACTCGCGCAGTTCTTTCGCTGCTGCGTAACTGACAACGGAAACACAACGTTTGCATGAAGCGTCCACATTACAGTGTTAGTAGAGGCGGTTGTTCAGAAGAACAAGGTGAAGTCTGCCCTACATTCTCAAATTGGCCTCTCAAATCAAAATACATCTAAGCATTTCATCAATAAAATCACCATGACTCAATTTTTTGTGATGGCGTGTGGGACATGATGATTTCATTAAAATAGCCTCGAGTTCAGAAGAGCATATGTCGTTGATATAGATGTCATTAAATAATTTAGCGCTGAGTTTTGGTATTGAGGCTCGCTTCAGATATGCATTTCATGTTCACGTATTGTGTTCAGATCTTTTGTGATTAGAACAAAAGAGATTGGTAAGATATATCTAAATTAGATGTATACGCAAACAGATATGCGTACTTCATATATAGGGATAAAAATACGAGCTTTTAAGTCTGGGAACTCGTTCAAATTAAAAAACTTTATAAAACGTAAGTTTTGAGCTCAATAGAGCCACCGGTTCTTCTGGCTCAGGCGATGGCGGCTAATTTTCTCCATTATTATTAATATTTTATTTTTATTCATATATTGTAAATATTATTCATAGCCAACCAAGTGTGTTCAACATGACACCTACTTGTCACATCGTGACTGTTTCCCTTTCAAATGTTGCGCCTCAAACCTCTCTCTATTAGAACCGTAGATATTTGCTGTATATATCTATATTACATGTCTATGCGATTAGATATTTGTACCGTACATATACATATTGGACGTATATTTATACATACATATATACATACATATACATACATACATATACATACATAAATATGCATAAGTGCGTGTTTTAATGTATTTTTGTTCACATTTCAGGTTCTGTGGCACCTGGACATTTTCCGACGTAGCTTCAGAGAGCTCACCGGACACGCGTGTATGCAAGATGCATGCATCTTCTGCGCACTGAAGGTACGTTCGTACACTCCTACGTACATGGGCACTTGCATGTAGTCTCTGTTCGACGATTGTCTTACTTTTAATACGTAAAAATACCTTTACTTTCAATCAAAAATACTCTTCTGACTGACTTATAAATAGTTGCTAAAATTATGAATGTTTTTGTTCGATGCAGTATTCCAATTACCACGCAAGCCAAACGCTGATGTGAATCCCCATTTGCTGGGCAAGAAGAGTTTCAGGGAAAGTTTGTGAATTATCACCAATCTTGAACCCCACTTTTAAGTTAAGGTTACTTTCAAAATTTGTTTCTTATATAATAATATATATTTGGGTAATAATACATTCGTCCCATTTTTTCTATTATTGGGCGTACATTTACAATGAAAAAAAATCATTAAATTTTTCTATATTGTATTATTTGTACATACTTTCAATGTCTATATAATAATGCACAGGACAAGAAGTTGGTGCAACACGACAAGGTAAGTTTGATTCAAAGATCTTTCACCTACTCCAATGCCATGATTATTTGTTTGTTTTTTCTTAAAATTAATTGGTTATTTATATTTTTCGAAATATTACTGAAGCCAAATTATCATGCAAGCCACATCAATAACAAATACTTTATGTAACTTTATGACGATAACTACCTCAATGTCAAGACTTGGTCAGGTTAAAGGCCTTTAAATAACTTGTTTTTGACTAGTCGATGCCTCGCAGTCATCGAAAAGCTTTAGCAACTCCTGGTTCATCTACGTCTCTTATAACTACGATGATCTCGCGAAGGTAAAACAAATCAACGTACATTCTTTTGAGCATATTTATAATTATAACGATTGTTATGCTTATTGTATCTAGGCAATGTACATCGCCGTAGGAAGTGCAGTCAAACACGACATTATTCGCTCGTCACATCAATTAATGTATCATGAATACAATATAAATGAGGCTTTTAAACAACATGATGCTGGTTGTCGACTTGTTTCAAGTTTTGAACCACAAATGTCGTCACAAGTGAGTTGCCGCAGTCGGCGGTGTTTGCCAATTTCCGGGGATGAAAATCAACGCAGAGTTTATTCATAGCTTCTGCAATCGCCGACATTTTGTGTTTAAAATTTCTAAGGTTTCGATAAAGAGACCTTACGTCATGACGCCTTTCCTATTCAAAGATATACGTTTCGTGAATAGCATAACCTCTCTCGATTAACTTTATATTTGACAACTACTTTTAAAGTTTTCAAAAACTCCTGTACAAGTGACCTTGAACTCTTCTGCCTAAACCTCTCGGGGCCTCATAACGATGAACAACCTCTTTGTGGTTCCCTGCTGCCATAATTGAGGCTCTTCCTTTTCTTGTCCTTCACTAATTGTTGCTGGTAAACACGAGAGCGTGCGCCCCTGTAACTGCCATGTCAGGACCTACGCAAAAATTCGAGATAAAATTTGACCAGGAAATGTGATGCAAATAGACAACGTCTCAAGATTCATGCCTCTTCGATATCTTGTTTGTCAGTCTTTCATTTATTTCGTTATTGAATTTGTTCATTTATATCATTATAGAAGTTTCCCGCTGCCGACATGGTTGACGCGGCTAGAAATACGGCATGGGACTTGGGTAAACAACCGAATAATTATCGAAGTAATTATCCGACCCAAGAATGGGCCAGAAGGTTCGTTCCTATAGCCTCATTCTATTCTATTCTATTCTATTCTATTCAGTTAAGGGTAACCGCAAGAGATGTGAAAAATGTATTATATATGTATAAAATTATAAATTTGTTGTCATTTCTAATTGGAACAAACTTTTTAGCTTTGCAGCCCACAGTTTTGGTCAAGGTTTGATAAAAGTGATGAAGCTATGCTCGCATCACATCAATGGTGACTTTCATGTAGAGACGTATCCATGCTGTGGACAGTGGGTGTTTCATTGAGAACAAATGCATAGGAAATACATGTATATCCATGGGCGGCTTAAATGGGAAGAATTGTGCAGTAACATACGGTATGTTTGAGTATGAAGAAATAACCACAATTTTTTGATCAGCATCCGGCATCGACCATATTAACAAATCCCTGATGGTAATATGATATAAATTATATAATTAGGTATTTTTTTCATTCTGCTGGTCTTACTCTAATGGTTTCATCTACTCATGTTCAACGCTTCCTTTACTACGTCACCTCTAGAGTAGTTAACTTTTATGCGATATCACCTATGGATAATATTCTTGTCTATAATAACTGAGAGGGAATTCCTACTGCATTTCATTCATAGAAAGGACTTTTCGTTGCTCTAAACTCTTCATCCTCACTTTCACAACCTATATCAACAAACAGGGCTGAGTGACTCCTTCTTTCAACGAATAATCATCACGGGAAACAGTCAAATCCGACTACGTATGACCCTTCCTTCCGATAAGTAATAGCCACCAGGGAAACATTAAGACCCCGACTACACAGCCACTATATCAATTGTCACTGCTGTTACCTTCAAGACTCATCTTCCCGTACCTGGTTGTGGGCACTCGCGGTTCTTTCCTTGAGTCAGTAATTGCGTCACGGTAACCACAACTGCCCTGCAGCCCCGCTGTACTCAACCGCATTACAACCGCTGCTACGGTGGTGTGCTCAGCAGCTGTCATTGGACAGATGTTCTGGCTGCAGTGCGTCTGTTTTCCTTCCCTGTTCCGGACTTCCGTTTTTTATGTTTTTATGTGGTAGGAGGAAGGGAGAGGGGATGAGTAGAGAAGGAAAGATGTTTCTTAAAGTTTGTCGTTGAACATCAGTAAACCTTGAAATTCATGTGACACTCAATGTTCTACTTGAGATATTCATTCATGCACTGACTGTATGATACTAAGGACTGCGAAAAACAGTGTAATTGTATTTTTTGTTTTCATTAAGCGAAAAATCAAAACGCACAGCCACTGAATATTAACGAAACATGTGTCGTATTCTGTGTTCTCTCGCCATCTTTATTGTTTCTAACTGGGCTGCCCTGGTAAAGAGTACAGTAAAGCGAAAATAGTAATACAAAACGAAGTAAATATTTTTGTCGATAAGTTGAATTGTAAACAATTAAACTGATTACTGTGATGTCAGTAGCAGTGATACCGATCGTAGGTCTCGTAAGGGTGAAGCGTCATGTACCGAGGTGATTGTGGCTTCAGGAACTCCTAGGGAACACTGCAATAAGGGTCTCACAAATCCTTAAGGAACAAGGTAATAAGGGTCTCGGGAACCCTTAAGGAACAAGGTGACAAGGGTCTTAGAAACCCTTAGGAAACAAGGGAACAATTGGCTGAAGAACATTTAGCGAGCAAAGGAGCAATGGAATCGGGAACCCTTAGGAAACAAGGGGGTCACGAAGCAAGGGAACAGTAGTCACGAAACTCTTTTCCCTTCCAAAAAAAAATAGTTAGACTATTCTGTTAGGGTTTCGGTGTACAAAATCTGGTAACGATATTTTCCTGCCACCACATGCCTCGTGGTGTATTGTGATATCCTTTTGGAAAAGTCATACAGTACAGAACTTGTTTTCCATTTACATGGAGGACATTTCCAGTGTACATTTTTATTTACAATAAGAATGTTTTATCCAGTTCATTAAGACACTGCTTATGATACTCTAGAAATATTTAGGCTTGTTGTTTTTCCTAAGTTAGAATCTCGTATTATTTAGTATTGCGAGAAATTCCTGAATCAGCATCTACCTTCCTGAGCGGATAAACTTTGTGCTATGAGTTGACCATGTCTCCAACAGCGTAATAATTTTACATGTCATAAATTTACTTGCCATAAATTACTTGCTGCCATAAATTTACTTACTGCTTCGAATTTACTTGCTGCCATAAATTTACTTGCTACCATAAAGGTATTCGTCGCCATAAATTTACATGGTGCCATCAATAGTGATGAAATAAACAGTAATCATTAAATTAATAAAATCCCCGACACTGCCAGTAACGACATACCTGTAAACATAATGTAGATGCTACGAGATAATAATATGTAGATGCTACGAGAAGATATTATCTTCTCGTAGATAATATCTTCTCGTAGATATTATCTTCTCGTGGATATTCATAGTTCCAGTCAGTACTCGTATATAGAATAACTTAAGTAAGATGTGTTCAATGATTTTGCGCCTGAAAACTGTGCTTGCAGATTGTGCAGACTGTTCTTGCAGATTGTGCAGACTGTACTTGCAGATTGTGCAGACTGTACTTGCAGATTGTGCAGACTGTACTTGCAGATTGTGCATGCTGCGCTCACAGACTGTGCAGACTGTACTCACAAGTATTCTTGCATGTTCAGTGCTGCAGAGTTAGTCTTGTCTTGAACGAAGTCTTCGAGCTTGTGCTATTTGAAGACAATCTTGTCTTGAGCGAAACATTCGAGCAAATAAGTTACCTGTATTCTACACTTTTGAGGTCAACGAAACTTTCGTGTGTAAACCGGTTGAAGAAGTGTCTTTGTTTTCATGCTCGGCATCTTCGTACGCGTAAGAGCGCTCGTGTTCGAAACCAAGACTCTTTTCGAGTGAGATGGAAAGGTTTCTCTGAAATTTGCATACTGATGCGCGGGGTTTTTAATTCAATTTATTTATACTTTAGGTTATCCTTTGGGTTTTGAATTTAACATCATTTTTAAATGGTCACAATCTCAATTGTTTCATGAAGTCTAATGATAAATTTAGCCTTGAAAATAGGAGTTCGATGAACAGTACGAAGAATTTGTTGCGCTGTAGAATTAGCGTAACACAATCCTGTGTTGCACTTCCCGTGTTACATTAGTTAGGAGCACTAATTTACTATTTCTATTGCTTATTGTTCTCCATCCTTTATTATAGGCTTCATCATAACCGCTACACATTGTCTGCATCCACATTCCACTTCATTTCATTCAGTCAATAACTCAATTTCATGTATCACGGCTAAATCTCAGTCAGTGGATCAGAAAATTTGTAGTTCTTTAACTCTTTTCCACTGTTTTATTCGTGAACATCGCACACTTGCAGAAATTTATCGCATCTGAATCTTACGTTGCAAGTCTACGTTTTTCAAGGAAACAGTCAATTATGTCGTATCATTGATACTGCTAAGGTTCATTGTATCGTCAATTAATTTAATGTGTACAATAACAGTACTACACAATTAGCTCACTACGCGAACATGGGTGTAGCACGTACACGCACGTGTTCACACGTACACNNNGTTCAAACGTACACGCACGTGTGAACACGTACACGCACGTGTGAACACGTACACGCACGTGTTCACACGTACACGCACGTGTTCACGCGTACACGCACGTGATCACGCGTACACGCACGTGATCACACGTACACGCACGTGATCACACGTACACGCGTGTGTTCAAACGTACACGCGTGTGTTCAAACGAACACGCACGTGTTCACACGAACACGCACGTGTTCACACGTACACGCGTGTGTTCAAACGTACACACACGTGTTCAAACGTACATGCGTGTGTTCAAACGTACATGCGTGTGTTCAAACGTGCACGCGTGTGTTCACACGTGCACGCGTGTGTTCACACGTGCACGCGTGTGTTCACACGTGCACGCGTGTGTTCACACGTACAAAGGCGTATATGAGCGTACTGTATTCACACGTACACGCACGCGTTCTCACCTACACGCACATGTTCACACGCAGTTGTTATAGCGTGCCAGGAAACTACTTCACAGCTGCTGGAATGCGTCAATTGAAGTGACGGGAAGAAGCTGTTGTTGCTCGTCCTGTGTGGCAGTCGTCCGCCTGATGCTGCGGACACCCTGTGTGGCAGTCGTCCGCCTGATGCTGCGGACACCCTGTGTGGCAGTCGTCCGCCTGATGCTGCGGACACCCTGTGTGTTATAACTGATCTCTGTCCGTCGTCCCTGTCCCAAGAATATTTAATTTGACTGTCCGTCGTCCTTGTCCCAAGAACATTCAATTTGACTGTCCGACGTCCCTGTCCCAAGAATATTCAATTTGACTGTTCGTCGTTCCTGTCCCAAGAATATTCAATTTGACTGTTCGTCGTTCCTGTCCCAAGAATATTCAATTTGACTCCGTCATCCCTGTCCCAAGAACATTCGCTTTGACTGTCCGTCTTGTTTCTGCAAGGAATGTTAAATTTGACTTTAATTTCCAGAAAGGATATTGATTCATGAGTTGGAATTTGTGTTTGTTTTCCTATATCTAAAACGGAAATCTTTTATCCATACGTGTCGGAAGAATTCACATTTACCTTCATAAGCAAAGTTTTCACTGGAATCAAGTCTTCGGTTTTCTCGATTCTTAAAATTTTATCGTATACTTCACGCCACTTGAATATTTTGTGAGGTGCCATGCATGGAGGATATTATGTATGATCAACACTAAAAATGTAAACAGTTGAAATCAATTTATGTTGAATTAAATATCAACCCCAAATGAACTGCTCAAGACTATGAAATTGTCTCAAAATAACACTTGTCTCGATAACGATTGATATCCATAGCATAGTCGACGTTGTTTCTTTTTCGTGGCTCTAGGCACACTGAGCTCATTGGTCAGTGTGTTCGAGGGCATAATCTAGAAATTTCCTTAAGATTTCTATTTTGAGCATGTCAAGGGCACACAAGATAAATAATTATAGTGCATTCTATTTTCCTTAATTGACACTATCCTTGACTAGAGACTTTATGTCTAATTATAAGTGATAAACTAGGGACAATGTCTCTTTCTGTCTCTTTGTTTTTGGCGCATCAGACAGAAACACACAGCGGAGTGTCTATCTCATTGGCGCATCAAAATATACACTAGAAAAGAGCCACTAACTTCAAATTCTGAGAATATCATCACACACGCTCTGAAAATTTGTCCTTTCTAAATAGTTGTGGTAGGTTAGATTAAAGAAAATAATGGTGACAAATGTTATCCAATGACGGTAAAAATTATTTTACTGATTAACTGTAAATACTGGTACCGATTACCAAAGGTCTTGGATAGTCTTCGTTTAAGACCTCGAGTTCGGCTCAGCAGTATTAATTCGAAATCAGTTTTACAGGGATGTTCGATAAAAGGGATTTCTTTGAATAATTCTAGTAGTATAGATGCTGAATACTCAAAATCTTCGGATATTTAAGGAAAGCATGTTCCCATTTATATCATTCATGAAAGCCTCGCCTCACTACTTCACGCCGTACACCTTACGTGTATTGGTTATAATCGGTGTCACTATTAAAAGTATGAGCCAGAGTTCGGCACACGATGTGCCGGGACGAGTAGAGGGCAAACGAAGACGCACAACTAGGAAATATAAGAGAAGGTTATGTACATTTAACAGGACAACTTTTTTCCAAGTGTTATTGTAATACGCAAACACGACAGCACTCTGCAATGCGGTTGTCCACACGAATGTCCTTTCTCCTCCCACGTTTCTTCTCAATCCAGCGCTGGTGAAAGTTGGCCGGCCATCCACTGCCTGCACCCAAAGCCTCCCCCGCGTCAAACGCCGGATAAAAAGTCGTCAGGGTCAGCAGAATCCGGGCCTCTAGCAGCTATGCGGACAGTGGTAGTGTTCTGAGTCTCAATAGATCAACGTTATGCAAAAGAAATGAGTTCTGTGTTAGCCCAGATCCTATGCCAAAAATGTGAAATTTTGTGTTGTGAAGATAACGTTGTGGTGCAGTATCGGGTTTTTTCTCTGACGTCACTGGTTTCATTTAAAGCACAAATGGACAAGCCCAAGCAGTGGACAGAAAATCTTCTTTTTATATCTAACCGATTAATTCCGGTTTACATCTCTTGCTTCCCTACTATGGTCAAAAATTTCTTGTATAAGCGTGCATTGAAAAGTAGAATATTTTGGGTAAAAAGCTTTAAAATCTGCTTCAGTAAAAAAAGCGTTTCCAAAATTTTACTGATGATTAATGTAACCTTTTACTTTCAAAAACTCAAGGAAATTATCAGTATGTCTTGACGTGCTTTCTCTGCCTTAGGAACATTCGAATGCATCTGCAATAAGTGCTGTTTGTATCGACGAAATCGGAAGACCTTCATCCTTCAGCAATGTTCACGTGAAAGAAATTCATTACCAAACATTTTCTTCTCCTCTGAAGTTAAATTTTCTGAGCTTTGTTAGTTCCTATCCGGCACCCCAGGCCCTGAGGTTCGTAAGCTAGGCCGAGTTCATGAGAGGTTATTTTCTCTAATAACAACCCTGAGGACACGCGACGCGTCCTTGTGGGACTGCAAGAATGTCTACGAAGGAACTTTCCTTCCTGGATCTTTGGCATCACATCACCTCTCGTAAAAATGTCTTAAAGTACTACAATATTAGTACCATCATCATTATCATTAGTATTAGTCAGTATGTTATCTTCCGAGGCATAACAACCATGCAAGATTCTAATGAATTATTTCAGTTAGGAAATTCTTTCTTGACGCAAGTTTTGCATGGAAATTGTTGGTACTGCTTATTACCTGAAGTAAATTTTCGCTAGATGTACTGGTTGGTACTGTTTGCTCAAATATTATATGGATTCTTCCAAGTTTTTTCATAGGAATCTAAATCCAAGGCTGCTCTCGTGAAGTATCATCACGGAAAACGAGGCTTTGTTTCCCGTACAAATACTTCTCATAGCGTAAAAGAAGAACTTGTTTTTTACATAAATACAGGGTGTCGAAAAAATGTAAATGTAACGCACCCTTGGTGTGCGTTGTCTGGACAATAATGGTCATCAATTCGAACATTTGCGAACATGATTCTTTAATCACATTTGTCTTCTCTATTCGAAGTTATTCTATTTCACTATATGTTCATGAATAAAGGATCTCGTCATTCGAAGTGTGAGTACATTTTTTTGAGACACCCTGTATACGGAAGCTTCTAAACTTCTATTGAAATTATCATTCTATAAAAGTACCCTAGAAGTAGAGAATACACGAACTTAGTGAGTGATGGGCGTCCCAATTCTAACGTAATGTTTTGTTGTGAGCGCAAATTTATGCCACTTCTACGATTTGTTTCCTTATCGTGACACTCAGCTGATAGGACTGTCTCAGATCGTCTTGACTCGACAGCTTTGCCGTGTTGTCAGGCGCCATTTTCACACTACTGAGTCGGGACTGTCCTCCAGTAATTTTCATTTATTCGCTCATTTTATCTTCTTTTAAATCTGTCTTGCCAGAGCCGGAAAATTCCTGGTAATAACTTTTATAAATTTCCATAAACTGAAACGAAAAAACTTATTTGTTTGAGAACCTTGGCTCGTATACTCAACTGTAGCCCTCTCAAACTTCCACCTTCATCGCTGGACTCCTATCTTTAGAACTCTGTAAGCCATCCTTAGAACTCTGCAAGGTATCCATAGAACTCTGCAAACCATTCTTAGAATTCTGCAAACCATTCTTAGAACTCTGCAAACCATTCTTAGAACTCTGCAAACTATCCTCAGAACTCTGTAAGCTTCAATTTTCCTAACACCTACCTACTCCAGCTTGACCACTGCCTACCAAACACCTCCACTCGAGAAGACTCGTTATGTCAGTTTCACAGCTAGACCCACGACCCATCTTTCAAGTCTCGTCTCCAGATCTTTTCCCTCTCCGCCAACGCTTCCGCGGACATCTGCACTTTCTTCTCGGCTCACAGGCCTGCTTTCAAATGGAAGGAATTTTAGGTTCCTCCCGTAACGCTGATGATGCTTGTTGGGAGTTATAAACCCTCTATAGTGCAGCCACATCCAAGTGCCCTCTCGAACTTCATTGCTAAATTGACGTAGACGGGCGTATATTAGGTGTACCGCAACAGACATAAACTACAATTAATTCGCCTGTCCTCACAACGGTTTTCACGTGTCCTCACAGCGTCTTTCCCGTGTCCTCACAGCGTCTTTCCCGTGTCCTCACAGCGTCTTTCCCGTGTCCTCACAGCGTCTATCACGTG
>VCRD01004211.1:18747-48784 GCA_006783055.1 Trinorchestia longiramus
GTGACCATCAGTGTGCCTCTACGACTCCTTCGCTCACTTCACTGACACCTGTGCTGGAGGCTTGCCTGGAGCATGTCATCTCAAAGTCAAGTTACGGTACAGGTACGGCAATTGCACCTGGCACCTGATCAGGTTATACAGTGAGATGCACCTGACGCCCATTTATTACTTGTGATTCAGCCCCAAGTTTTACTGACCCAATCCAATACCATGCGCCTGATCAGGTTGTACAATAAGGTGCACCTGGCCCCTGTTCAGGATGCACAAAAAGACCAGCTGTCTGTACTCGTGATTTCCGTCTTCTAAAACGGTTACCTGGTTTCCCAGTCACGACTTCTCTTCAGTCGCTCGCCCTGGCAGTCGTGGTCTCCTGTCAGTAAACTTCTTATTTTCCAGTCGCAAACCACCATGATGATTCGTACCACGTGAAAAAATATGCATTAATGAATTGCGTTAATAATATCATGGAGTATTGATATTAAATTGGGTTCCATATTGAAAGGGAAGAGGGCTAATAACGAAAAAATTACGTATTTTATAGTACTCCACCGCTGTCAGTATACATAATACTATGTCGAAATACGTGTACTGAAAATTAAAAAGATGTAGTGTATAAAAAATGTATATGCAAAATTCTGTAAGACAATTCAATTTTGTGAGGATCCTAAATTTCGAATTCTTATACGCGAATTTTCTCGTATTATTACCATAGTGCTTGACAGCAAACGCAAACAAATGTACATATTCAATGGTTTTTATTGTATACGATTGATGAATAAACGATAGTTTTTATCACTTAACACGTTGACTCCGAAGTGGTACGTATGTGTACCACTGAGGTTAGGTTCTGTAATTTTTTCAGATCCTTCTAGTGACTATGCGTACAAAGAAGTTTTACACCAATCAGGCAATCGGAGGCAACGTGTTAAAATATTTCTATATCAGTAGATTTAGCTACGGTCTCTGGGTGTTCCTATAACAGGTGTTGTACTGGCTGTCCAGACTACAACATGGATATCGCCCTTCTACCGTCACAAGTGACGGACTCACAAGTCTAAAGTGTACTCAGTTATGTAGGAGTTATCTGGCACGCAAAAAAGTCGCCGTACAGCTACAAGACGCGTTCAGGCGTTTCATACCACCAGAAAAGTTAGTTCTTTAGCACCTCTGCTGCGAGTACGGCCAGAGTAAGAATCTGTCCTCTGAAGTAACATGTACTAGAACCTTTATTTTGATGCAAATGTCTTCCTTTAATGTTTCCCTAAAATTTTCTCTTAAATTTTTGCCTTAAATGTTTCCCAGTAAATGTTCCTCTTGGAGGTAAGCTAACAATTAATTTGTTGGTACACTGTCCAACAGATCGTCTCCGTTCTTCGGGACCGTCCACTTCCTAAAAAGTTTCAAGAGTATAAAATTCTCCTCTCTTCACTCATTGCAAGGTTTTCTAGTTTTGGATCCTTTTTATGGAAGGACAGATGATACATTGTCCGTGTGTTACAGATGTAAAACAGCTTCCGACTGCCGAGTCCGAGAACCCTAACTTAACCCTGAGTTTCTACTTAATCTTGAGTTTCTGCTAGATTTATTGAATATACAAATGTTTACCCACGTCTTTGGTAAACGCAAGATTGTTCACCTTCGCTGGGAATATCGTACATTTTAATCTACTTCCAGCACTTCTTCCCAGCATGCACCATGAGCTTAATTTCTGCCGATGTGTTGGTCAACGCATGGTTGAAAGCCTGGTCTCTCCTCGTGTTTGAATCTTTCGTTCTCACCCTCCAAATTTCCCGCTATCTTTTTCCTCAACCTACAATAAAAGTTCCCCCATATTGTGTGTATCAAGTTTCATTACGTTGCCGTCGGCATGGATGCTTTGTGAAGAATCACTCTTCATAAAATAACATACTGGTGCATATACCTACAGTGTTCCCAGTCACGTGTAGTAAATGCACTCTCTTTTGTCTACAAAATGACGAGCTCGATGATACAAAAGTTAGCGTCTCACCCTATGATGAACGTTCCCTAATGGTGTTCTGGTTCTGATGTTGTCGGGTTTGTCTAATTTTTCAACTTTCAGTCCATAGAGATATGATCAGCTTGTTCCTTTCCCTTCGCTTTTGAAAGACCAATTTCGTTTTCTTTCTCGCGTAAGTTTGTTTTTTGCAGACCTGACAAAGAGAAGCGTCAGTCAAAGTAAAGACACCGACTCCCAATGCCGCGGCTTCGACAATGTTGGGGCACGTTTTCTTGGCGGTGTAGAAGTTCTTTCTTGTGTGTAATCTGAAGTTGCCTGCCTTCCTTATCTAGAATGAGATTTGAGGATGATTTGAATTGATCTGTAAATAAGTTAGTGTGATTTTAGTTCCTGTGTTCTTGGACAGTTTCTTTTAGATTCTTTTTTTAGCACACACGAATTGACGCGTAGGCTTGAGTTATGTCATACGTGTGCTATAACCTTCACTAAGCCATGTTATCAGTGCACTACAAGTAATACATGAGAATCAAAGTAGTATTGTTGATTGAGCTCTCCTTTCAAATCATGCGAGGTTTTAAAACTCTTTCATCAGTTGCGTTTTGAGCTCGAGTAGATCGCTGAAGACACCCTGACCTAAGTAAACCTAACAGAAAGAGCTCTCCATGGCCTCCGTGGGTACTGTACACCTGAAACAGGTGGTTCCAACAAGTGATCCAAACAGGTACTCCAAACAGGTGCCCCCAACAAGGGCTTCTAACGTACTGTAAACTTCCCGAGATCAAGTGAACTCGCCATAAAAGTGGACAGCTTTTCACAAGTGTGGCGTCTGTTGCCACGAGCACACGAGGCAAAATTGGACATAACGTTTATAAAGGGAGAATCTTGCCGTAAACTGGGGAAATAATCCAAAATTTTAATATTTCCCTCAAAACATGGCCCATCATCCAAAAATAGTATACGACATCTAACGCACATTTCGGTAAACACAACGCTTGTAAAAGACATATTCAAAGTACAACGCCTAATTTATTTGCAAATTGAGCAAAATGAAGATCTTACAAAAACTTGTGCTGTACCTTTGAACTTAGAGATGTTACACAAAAAGTAGTCAATGAACCCCAGCTGTACCAGAACATTACTGGTCGGTCCAGCCCCAAGTATAACTGATCGGTCCTGCCCCAAGTATAACTGATCGGTCCTGCCCCAAGTATTACTGATCGGTCCTGCCCCAAGTATTACTGGTCGGTCCTGCCTCAAGTATTACTGGTCGGTCCTGCCCCAAGTATTACTGGTCGGTCAAGCCCTAAATGTTACTGGTCGGTCCTGCCCCAAGTATAACTGGTCACTAAAATCCCATAAAGAACGTACAAAAAAAACTAGAGCATTTTTTCCGTTGGAGTAAGCATCCGTTAGAGACCCTCCGTAGCCTGGATACTGAGACGTTGTGTATACATTTACGGTAAAAAAAAAAGTTTT
This sequence comes from Trinorchestia longiramus, assembly GCA_006783055.1. Taxonomy (NCBI): domain Eukaryota; kingdom Metazoa; phylum Arthropoda; class Malacostraca; order Amphipoda; family Talitridae; genus Trinorchestia; species Trinorchestia longiramus. Next base: position 22,202 of record VCRD01004211.1, read on the forward strand.
CAAGGTTGCTGTTTAAATTATAATGATATAAATTATGTATAATTTGATATAATTTAGATTTCTTATGATTTCATTTTAGGGTTACTTCAACTTCAGTTGTATAGAACCATGTCATAAAATTAAATTGTTTATTCTACTGAGATTTTACAAACTTGGACACCTCATTACCGTACATTGCCCGCACCTGTGGACACATTTTGGGGGATTTTGTAATTCTGTATCTTATTTTCCTAGACTTGAAAATGAAAAATATCATAATAATTACTGCGTATAGAGAGTTAACACATGCCTGCTAGTTGACAAGTTTGAGGTACAATATTGCATTCTCTATTATACACCACAACACCAGTTTCTCTATTATACACCAGCCTTGTCTCATCTCCCTGTGGCATATTCGGTAAAACGCACCATCCCAACTGTTATTATAACAAAATTATTTGCATTTTGCTACAGTCCAGCCATCTCAATAACCACACTTATTTGCTGCTCATCATTCATTAATTAAGATCCTCTTACACATTCCTCCATTTTTATTGATTCTTATGTTTGAGAAATTGGTCAAAGAAACACGTTTTGGCAAAGTGCCTCCAATTACTGCTAATAAACATACAAATACTCACAGTACACGCATGCCTGATGTTACTGCTATTGCATGAACGCTGCATAGGTAAACATAACATTTATGTATGCGTCACTGCACATAACATCATGCCACATTCCTGCCCTGAGGACACCAGCAGTGCCTCCACCGTGCCACTTTTTCCTCCAACATTCCTGAGCAGTGCAGAAGAACGCCCCCTCTACTGTACGTCCCCCCTCCAGTACTGGGGGTACCCTCCCCTCCCTCTGGGGTACCCTCCCCTCCCTCTGGGGTACCCTCCCCTCCCTCTGGGGTACTGTACAGCTCGCCTTCCTCGTCCAGCCTGACCAGCGCCTTTTGCCTCCACCAAAATTCCGTGGTCCTGTCCTTCTCATCTGGACTTCGGTTTTACGTTATTTTGGGGCAGAAGAACTGTGTGATCTTTCCAAAACACAGCATATATTTATGCACATGTGTACACACACTTTATGTACTGACTCGATTAATGCGGACGGACTTGATTATGACCTGCAATGAGCGAGGCAACTTTTCGTGAAGAATGTTCTACACAGAAAATCACGTTCCAGTAATACCATTCGACTTGCGTTTTTACATCCGTTTCTGGTGTGAGGAGCATTTAGAAACAATACAAATGTGACTCACCGTGGGTACAACTATTTGACGACACTTGAGACACTGGTTGACTTGCGTTCATTAACTTAACTCAAACATTCATTAAAATACATAAACTACTGAGTGAGGCGGATTCAGCCTCGGCGGCGAGAATTGGCGCGAAAATGTTTATTTTTCTGGTTTTATTTTTCGTGTAGATTATTTTTTTGCTACTCGTAACTCTAGTGTTTTTCTTAAGACCCCGATTGTTGGCGCGCAGAGTTTTTGCTATTGACGCTCTTGTTTTGCTTTACACTCGTACACTCAAGTTTTCTGTCTTGTATAAATTACGAATCACTTGAAAACTGTGTTGTAAACAAGTTACAGCAAGTATAGATTTTTGAATATCATCTGTAGAAGTATTGGTTCAATATCTAGGGTCTACTGCTATGATAAATCTAGGGTCTGACGCTGTGAGACATCTAGGGTCTACCGTTCTGATACGGTATTTAGTGTCCGTTTTTATCAATTTTTTGCACTTATTTTATATTAATTTGTTATGATGTATTGATCCTGAATCACTACATAATAATTTTATGTTCATACAGTGAATTCAGAAAAGTTAAGTACTCAAACTTACTAAAAGTTTGCTTGAACTTGATGTTAAAAGTTTACTTTGGTAGCACCGCAAGAATTAAAAACTTGGCGCGTTCCTATTGCCATGTTTTATCCTTTTCTGTCTTGTGAGTCATTCGGTAGATCTGTCAGGTAGCACAATCGACAGTTGACCTGACAGTTGACCTGACAGTTGACCTGACAGTTGACCTGACAGTTGACCTGACAGTTGACCTGACAGTTGACCTGACAGTTGACCTGACAGTTGACCTGACAGTTGACCTGACAGTTGACCTGACAGTTCAGCCTTGCCATGTACTACTGACAACAGCATTGCATGCTAACTAGTTGTGTATCTATGACATAGTCAGCGTGGGTATAGTTCAAATTGACTAGATTGAATGATGTTTGTCATTTTCGTATTCTTGGCCTTCATTTCGTGTTATTTTCCTGAGGGTGGTCTGTGGAATTGTGAGATAAGGAGCAATTGTAACTGAACTCGTTCAAAATTTCAGATTATTTGAGGCTTGATAACGTTCCTCAAAATAAAGCTCCAGGAGTTGGTTCTTTGTAAGTCAACTGAATGTTAATTGTGTGTGTCAGATGGTGCTGGTCCAGTGTAGGGCATAACTTTCTGAAACCAAGAAAAAAAGAAAGACAGTTTAGAAAAAGAAAGTTGAAAGTCTGTAGTATTTAGGCTCTTTTGAGCTAAGTTTTTTTCGAATGTTATTTCTCCACTCTTCTTTTTCTTTGTATTTCATTCCTCCTTTCCCTACCATAAGCTACTTTTGACCTTTAATTTGAGGAGCAACCTCTCTCTTGGCTTTCTTATTCGACCAATAACAGCCGCTGCTGGTTGTGGTGAACCGCTAGTACTTCTCTTACCTCTGGCATCCTTTCTTTCCTGTGCCCATACCTAGCATGTCCTAGCTATTTATTCATGTTGATACAGATCGTTTGAAACTTCTTTTTGATAGTGTACAGTTTTAAAACTTTTTCTATTATTATCAATGATCTCTTTTTCGAAAGCAAATGGATCTGAACTTCGTCAATTTGTAGAGACATCTTTCACATCGTAGGCTTCTTTCGATTTATATGCAATTATGAGCCGTAATATGAGCTCCTATTTGGAAAGGATACGCCAAATCTAAACTTCATTATTCGCAACTATGAACTGTGAGTAGATGATTCAAAGTTGATGTTTATCTTGCTTCATAAAATTGAACTTGGGCAGTCTATCTTTAGTGTTTTCAAAGGCGTCAAATTCGAGCGTTTGTTGCTTTTTCCCCGCTTGCTATGCAGTTTTCTTGATGAATTCAGATTTCTTGGTCTCACATTTGGTATATTCTTTAAATTTTGATACTTTTGACGAGGACTTCGTGAAAAAGTCAAAGTATAAAGTAGGCTCAATCCATCTTTTGTAGAACTTGTGTGTCGAGTCGAATGTTTTGTAGAGTCACTTACAATTTTTATTTCATTTTGCAGGCCTGGTTAATCATTTTGAATGATTCTTAGGTTTATGAAAAACCGTAAGTTAATATTTGATGCAACAACTAGTAGTAGATGCAAATTAATCACATAAATTGTCGGTCCCTCGTTAAACTTATTGGGCATGTCGACAATCAATGATAATTAAGCGGAAAACATTGTTGTTGCCTGAGTCCAATAATAATAGTAATTATGTAGTAAATGTACATGTGCTCGTTGAGCACAAATGACGATTTATTATTGAATGTTTTTTTTTCATTGCATGGTTCCACATTTCATGAGTTGTGAATGCATGCGTACTGTATTGTCTATATTTCACTATTGACCTTCGCTTCACTATTTACTCTCGTTCTTCACCTGATAAGGTGCATCGTTTATTTTAAAACTCAAAAATTGTAAAGTTTTAATTGCGGCTTCCATGTTTACATTTTTCTTGTTTGATATTCATACTTACTGTTCCTTATTTATATTTCCGAGTATAATTATACGTACCTATCACGTCACCATTCATTGCGGCCTTTTAACACCATAACATTCAGCGTCCGTTATGAAGTCTATTAGATTTACGATGCGTCCTTTTATGGCATGTCTACTCTCACGCTTATTTGTTTACATAATCACAGCCACCTTCTTCTAGCTTCTTCTAAGTTCTGTGTTGTGTTGTGTTGGTAGCTGCATCTAGTGTGAAGTGATTGACATTTGCTGCCGCAAACATTTGTGAAACCGCAAAGCGTCGACACCTTTTTAGCCATTTTTTTCGGGCGTTTTGAAGAAATCAGAACTCCAAACTCATCCGGGTTTGTTTGAGGATTTCCAACCCATCAGGGTCTGTGTGAAGATTTTAAACCCATCTAATCAAGATTAACAAAAGCAAATTTTAAGATGAGCTTGGCTTCATGCTCAACTCCGTAGAGCGAATATTCGAGAGAGCGAATAAATGTCATCGTCAGAGATGTGAAATTGCGTTCAGTATTACGGTATCTGCTAATAAAATTGACCTATCCATGCAGTATCGTGCAATTAGCTGTTACTTCACCACGCGTGTTAACTGCACCAGCCTGTAGGGGGACAGAAATTGTCCGGAGCCAATACCTCGACTTCCCGCCATTTATGCGGAGATCCCTTTAGGGCCCCCAGAGAGTGAGGGGGGAGGGGGCAGTGTGCCCTGTCCAGACCCTGGATAAGACAAATTCTCTGACCCCGACGTTGCATGGAAACGAGGTGGATTTGAGGAAGGGAGAGGGGGCTGTAGAAGCGATGAGGGACCCCAGACAGTGCCACTTTGAGGGGCCCATTAAGGGGGCGATGTCCAAACATATCTCCCACAATTTTGCGCTGCTATGCCTGTTTCTGTTTCTTATCACGCGTCTCTCACGTGACCCAGAACACTAAATCTAGGAGAGATGTGTATGAGTTAATGTTAATCATTAACGTACAAATTTGCAACTCGGTTTTTGAACAGCCTCTCTGCTTATCGATTTGCTTAAAGTAAATTTCCCAAGTTGGATAACTAGAAATCTCAGATTATATTAATATTTTACTGATACTGGGAATTGGATCGAAAACGATCTTTACGCATATTTTTTTATCGACGTATATAGAGAATAATCCTCAAGTGCATTGAGAGACACGTTAACTGAAACTACTACTTCAACACTTGGTTTTATTCTTCTATAATAGGATAATTTCTATCCCTAAGGATATCATGCTTCTGAAACAATATCGAATGGATACTGTTGTGTATTTGAGCACTCAGTATTTACTAATGCTATCGGAAAAACAATGCATTGAGTTCAGCTAGGTGTAAATGTTGCAACAATGCGTTCTTGAGCAAGTGAGGCGGTTGTGTAAAGCGAACCCCCGCAACTGCAGTGTTGTGCTGGGGACACATCGTCGAGTTGCAGTTCCGCTCCAGTGCAGAGTTCAGTTTTTCCCCTAGCTTCTCTTTTTGTTTTTCCCACAGTGTGAAGAAAACCGAGCGTCAGTGCTATTGTCCTCGGTCATGTCTGCAGTTTTGTAGTGCATAGCGGCAGCAGGGTCGGCCGTTAAGAAGATTGACTTCTGTTTCTGATTATTATTTGTTTACTTAGTGTCTCGCTATGTTAACATAAGATCGTATTGTGAGAATTTAAATTCATTAAATCAGCCCTTGGCTCTTTGACAACTGATGGTACCTCTCTGTACCGTCGGGTTCACATTGAGCAAAATTAACTTTGCTCGCTGTGAAAACAAGTGTTAATAACAAAACCCAAAGCTCTGATCAGTGGCTAAAGGGTTAATTCATAACTTATTTTTTAAGTAGTAATTAATAAGTGTTCAGTTTTTTTTGTACATCTCCTTACTATGAAAATTCTTATTGGTCGAAATTTAATTGTTTTAACTTAAAAGACTAGGAAAGGATTTTAACAAACAAATAATTTCTGATTTTCATCGAAATTTTCAATCTCAATCCGTTGTTAATCGTGTTCCTGTTTTGGTTCATTCTGTACTTTTTGATGCCATCTAGACAAGACACTCAAATGTGGTCCACGTTCACTCTCGTTTTAAATTTTATTGCCTAGATATACTGACTTTTATTCTTCTTATGTCGTCCAAGACTGAGTCTAACTCGCATAGAATAAATCAGAAGTCGAACGATTATAAAGCAGCTTTCGCGGCAGCTTCCTATCAGGAATGGAGTTATTAAATAAGTGCAGTGCCTAAATTAGAACCAAGCCTTATAGAGTAACCGGTAGTTTCCTACAATTAAGAACCAAGACTTGTACAGTGAACGGCAGTTTCCTACTATTGCGGACCAAGACGTACGGTAAACGGTAGTTTCCTTCAATGAAGCTTACCTATATGGCGTGTCGACATTTCCCACCGTCCAAAAGAGTAAAAGCCTGTCATTTTTATTCAAAGAAACGTATCTCAGAGTACAGCTTGGGCAAATCGATATCCGCGTCTTGAGTACAGAACACAAAGAGATAAGAGTTCATGAAATTATCCATTAATTTGCGCCCTTGAACTTGACTCAAGAGTCGGACTTGGAAATTAAAATTCTCACTATATTTACCATGATCTCATATTGCCTGTTTCTAGCAATTGAATTTCCTTAAAATATTGGCTGTTAATATTCTTGCATCAGTTTTTAAAAGTTCACCCTTTTACACTGAATGTGCCTTTCACCGTACAGGTCATGTGCTTAGAGGTGATTTATAATTTTGTTTCTTCGAAATGACGATTAAAAAATATTCAATTATGTGAATTCAGGATTTTTTCTCGTTCATGCGTCGGCTCCTAGATTGAATGACCCGTTTATGTATATTAATGACCTGAACGTAGGAGAACATGTTTTTTCACTCTAAAAATTTGTAAGCACAATTCAATGTACTACTACAACACATGTTATTATACGAGTATCATTATGGGTGTGACTATTTAAATTATTTGAAAATTAAGCAAGCTGTATTATTTATTTATTTTCCAAACAAAAATAATTTTACGATATTGTATAAAGAAACTGATTCGGTTTCATCATCTTGAGCATCAACGGGAGACAGTTCAGCGAGAATCTTTCAGCCTCTGCCGGTGATAAATTGTGATCAGTTTTCTTGAAGCTGAGGCGACGAGTATTGGAGGCTATCGGTCCTTGACCAAATTTGGTTTTCAATTAGAGATTTTAAAAAACTTTTGTTTTTTTACTTTGGCGTTGCCCAGCAGGACCAAGGCTTACTGGCCTGACGTGTGGATCATGTCCATGTATGGGCATCACCATGTCTGGGCTGTGCGATACAGTAAACCGACCATTACTGCTCCTTTTACGACATGTACAACTTGATGACTAGAGCAACCGACGCCTTTTCGCTTACGCCAGCTTTTCTTGAGCTTTAATCTTGATTTCATTTGCGTCTTAACGTGCCTTTGCTCTTGTTTTGGTGGCGCTTTGATCCAAAGCTTTATCTTTAGATATATTTGTCAGTCGGATAGATATATTTTAACTATTAATTTGAATTTCTAAACTTGAAGCATATATGCGTCTAAATCATCAACTTAAATGCGTCAAACCCTTAAATTTAAATTTTAAATGCCTCAATCACTCATTTCATTGTATCTATATTAGAGACGATATTTTTTTCAAATGCATCGCAGTCTTCGTTGTCATTTTTTTAATTCATGTTTTCTGATCCTTGTTATTGAGAAAAATTATTTTTGAAAGGAAATAGGCTTTAATTGGATTACAATTAGCATTAGCAACTGGTCATAATGCGTTAGTTTCCCAAACATAATGAATGTTGAAACCTTAATTTCTGATCAACAAATTTAGAATACATTCTTTTCTTATTTTAAGAGTAATTGTTTAGGTACTAGTAGCATTTATCAGTTTACTTTTATACTGCAAATATCAGGTGCTCAAAAGAATATTCTGTTTTTGGATTTATCATTTATAAAACGGTGCTAGCTTTCTCGTGTTTTCGTTCAAACTTAGAGTACGTCTTCGTGCTTCAAATCAACTGAAATTGAAAACATTTTGAACAAATTTAATACTACGTGACTATAAAGACTGATATATTATTTAAATTTATTTTTCATTCATTATGAATTCAAACTAAATTTTTCAGCATAAACTCATGATTATACCAATGAAGCAGTTTGGTGTTACCTTCCTACGATTTGGGATTACTCACTAAAACTTATGTACGAGTATTCATCATTTGTTTTGAAAAAAATGCATACAGCCATGAAATTTTATTAACATTTTCGCAACTGAATAGAACATGAAAAGCTAAGCGTTTGGGATATTAATTTCTCGTTGTGACTAAAAACTAATAATCTTTGGATGAATATTAAATATGAAGTCAAAATGTTCTTCACTACTAGTGGCTTTGTTGACTTGAATGGAAATGCAAAATTGTCTTGAAACAAAACCTGACTTCGAACTTGTACTAAATAACTTCAAGTTAGCAATAGTATGAAATACCTCGCAATCAGCAATAGTAATAGTTATCTTTCAATCAATGATAGTATTAACCAGTTTTGAATCAGCATTATTATTAAATACGTTTCAACCAATAATTTTTTCAAGTTTCAATTAACAGTAGTATCAAATAACTCCATGTACGCAATCAACATTCATTGTAATACTGTTGATTTTTCTATTTTTCAAACTTTCTCCGTATTTCAACTACGCACGCCAGACAGTCTATGCATGGCGCCTTCCTCTGCCCAATGTCTATGAAGGGCATCTGCTCAATGACTCCTTTGACCGAGAAAAACCTCGACTCCAGCTTTCCAGACACACTTGTCTCTCTTTCTTAATTTTTTTCTTGGAGCAAACGACGCCTTTTTTACTTTCAGGGCTCTCATTTGTTCAACTGGATCAGCGTTTCTTTTTTAAGTTGACCAGAACGTGAGTCTTGATGATCTTATCACGATCGTGTGATCGGTGATCCGCTTGAATGGATCATCGAGCACACGCCTCACATGATCACATCTAGTGTTACTCATTCGGTCGAGCAATTGCGGTTGTCAACTTCAGTTTGAGGAAATAAAACAATTGGAATAAAAATCTAAAATGCCAAAAACTTACTTGTATCGTCGCTTCGCGGTACACGAGAACACTTTTACCGTACATTAAAATTTATCGGAAAAACCCACATCTATGTGGACTTTTACAAGTATTCATCAAAGATATGTAGACTATATTTTCTGCGTACAAGTGTAACGCTCAGAACGTACAGTACTTAAAAACGTACGTCTGCTGTGTAACATGAAAACGCTTAACTCGTAGAAAGAAATGAAACTGCAGTGGGAGAACACGGAAACATTTTGGAAGCTAAAGTTTGTACCGAGGCCCAACAACACAAAACACAAGTAATTCCATGGCTTTAAAGTTTTTTTTTAATTCCAGGAGTGTTGCAATGAAATGAAAATGTGGAATCTGTTAAGCTGATTTATTTTGAAGTGATTTACATATAGTGCTCCAATGGATAAAAGCTAGTTAGTGAAGAATAATTAAATCGAATAGCAATCCTTTGTTATGTATTATGACATAAGATTATATTTGAAAGCAAATACAGTTTTTACGCTGTAACTTTTCTCAAAAAAAATTCATTTTTCTTTGTTATGCGGTTGGCGACTGTCACTCGAGACAACTGTTCGTGCTTTCGGCTTCTGAAGAATGTGTTGTTTCTTGCTCTCCCGCTGGATTTTTTTGTGATGCTCTCAGTTTACTTTCAGCTGTGTTGAGTAACTTGAGATGCTTTCGTGTTTTTGACGATTAAAGTATCATATTCGAAACATCAAATTTCAATTTTAATTGTTAAGTATTGAATTGATTGGGATTTCTTCATTGCACGTTCAAACTTGCTATTTTTCCGTTATCATTAGTTACTTTTTTGGGAACGAATTTTTAAAGTGTAATTTCTTTCACAATCCCTCGTAAGAATCATTGACGCTTCATCAATTCTTTATTGAAATGTGTGCTCAATTTTCTATATGATATTTAGTATTTTGTCTTATAGAATGAGTTCTCGGAATGCTACTTCCAAATATTGTTTTTTATTTAGCTTTTTTGAATATTGATGTATGACATCTAACTCCAACTCATCGACGACAATATTCCAGCAAATTTGGCGTATTGAACACCCTCTAAATGTTCTCGTTTTAATACACATCTATGCGTCCGCTCCAGGTACATTAGACATAACACATTCTGCATAATTTCAGTGTGATTGTAAAACAGATTCATTTGACCTGAGGGCTAGTTTTTTATTTAATGAGGAAAACGCAAGCATAATAAAAACAATGACACTTTAAAAATTGTCTTTTTTTTCTTCGTTCCCTTTCCTCTGAGGTATTTTACATAAATCACGAAATTCGATACAGTTAATTTGCTACAATTTTTTTTCGAACTGCGGGATAGAATTTTGACGCCTTGTTGAAATAATAACTTTCATTCTATTCTATTAAAACCAATTCAATAAAATTATAATTTCTCAGCTGCGAAACAAAAACAATTCCTACATTATTTTAAGGAGACTTCAACGCTGCTTAGGTAGTGATCTCATGGTCCCAAAGACCGTAGAGTTTATTCGTCAGGGGGACTTTCTGAGCTGAAAATTTTCTTTTGCTTCTGTTCAGTGAGTACTGACTCATATTCTAAAAACGCTATTGGTATTAGTTATTCGGGTTTTCTGGGCTTATTTTTGCCATACAAATTTACTTTAAGCACTATGCAGATTTATGGAACTTGAGAGCATGTTGTCTATAATTCAATGAAGCGCGAAGATCTGGAAAATAAAGAACCGAGACCACTTGCTCTCTAAGGATTCTTTACTTATTCCAGGCCTTCATTTATTTCTATATTCAGCATTCTTGTGTTTTGGGTAAGCTTTGAACATTTCCTTCCAAACCAAAGTTCGTGTGGGATGGAGCAACTGGCTGCACTGCGGTCGTGGAGTCTATACAGATTTCAAAAGTGAAGGCATGCAGCGAATGTCTTGCTGGACAATCGCCTCTCTATTTAAGGCTTTCGCTATCTATTTACTCGCCAGGACCTCTGAATTTGTCATCCGTGGTTTCGCTTTTTGCAATCAGGAGTCTTGCTATTTTTCTTCTGACCAGTACTTTCAATATTTACCCTTTTTGAGATCATCATTCATGGACTTGCTATTCACTTTTAGTGGACTCTCCATCTAATACACGTGAGATTATCTTTTTACCTCACCTAGATGGACGTACATTTAAACATCGTAAACTCGTCCTTTGTCCTACACAAGGCAATTCATTTACTATAGTTCCTGCGATTGGCTGGTTGAGCTTCAACTTATGTCTACTGCTTAACCAAGTGCTTACGGAACACTTTCATTCCCCAACCGAACGCTATCATTTACTGCCTTCCCTTTTTCTCAAGGGACTCTCCTTATCTTCCAGGGCTTGCTCCTATTCTCGGGGGCTATGCCCTTTACACTTCAAGAGCTTTTCGACTGCTCTTTAGCGCCTCGATTCGTGTCCTTCTATCGTGTGATACCTTCTAGTACTTGCGAATGCACTTGCTCTTTTGTAATGTCAGTCTATGTATTTTAAATTAATTTATGCCGAAGGGAAACAAAATATGCTCATCAAAAAGAATCATTATTTCAATTCTTACATTTCATGCTCAAAAAATTATTCTAGTTTAATACTGTTCATCGAATTCGTTGCTTCCTTTATCTAAGTTGGTATATGTGATTTCATGAATGTATTTTTTAATTTACTGTTGTAAAATTTTTATCCTATATTTTATAGCAAATCATACGCATCATGTAATGTACTTTTAGGTCATATTTTTGACCCCGCTCATACATCCGTTTATCATTGAGTTCTTATAAAGCACTGATCAAAGACCTCTAATTTCCATTTAAAAATCAACACTTGTTCATAGAACTCGTTTGTATTTCCAAATCTGGTATGATGTTCACATACACCCAAACATATTGGTGAACTGGAGTTCTGTTATACCTGATAAATGTAAATCGTGTGTAACTTCTACTTAGAATTCGTATGTTCTATTATTGCAAGAAAATCAAACTAGTACATGACGTATTGGGGCCAACATATTGATCTTACCTCAGTTCATAGCCAAGAACATAATTCGTATCCTCTATGAGCGTTACAGTTATCATCCACTCCGTTTTACTATGTTTTTACTACTACGTTATACCTTTATAGTAGTGGTGTTGTAGAAGATTACTAAGTTCACACTCACGCTCACCAGCAACAAACCCCATTTCCTCCCCCCCCTCCCTCTCCAATCCTCGGTTCTATCAATCACGCGTTGCTTCGGATATCAGCGGCAGTCATTTATATTCTGGATCTAGGAGTCACTTGGCCATGGTGACCCTAGACCCTCTACGCCTGCCCCCACTCTCGTGAATCCCCCTCACCCAAACCCTCTCCCTTCCTACCCCTCCCTCAGTGGGTACACAACAAAAGTCCTGTCCTGGCACCCCTCTGTCCTTCCCCCCTCAGTCCTACCTGTCTTTCTCTGGACCGTTCGTTCGAACCTTGTGCATGGGTATGTTCTCCACATGTGCGCCGCCTGTACCTGGTCTAACTGCCCCCTCCCTCTCAATGCCCCATCTTCCCTTACCCCACAGGTGACTTCCCCCCTACACCCACCTCAACTCACTCACCTGGCCAAACTCGATAGGAGTAAACCCTGTACTTGCAAGCAAAACGGCCTGTATGTAATCAGTGCACAAGGTTTAGTTTTCGTGGCTGACCCTCCAAAAGATCTTACCTGCGGTACCAAGCCACGGCGTAGTACGACGACGCTGCGGGTTCACCTGGAAAGATGGCTTATTGCCAGAGTTTGCCGGACAAATAATTCCTCAGAAGAAAATGTCATGTTTCACCCCTATTCTCTATGACACTTCAAGCAAAACTTATGAAATAACTTATATGTTAGGGTTATGTTATTAGGAGGCTCGTGTGAACCTAAGATTTCTTTCAGGACTCGTTCTTAGATAATAAATCTCAATTACATGATGTGGTTACCTGTCATAGCGGCTGTAGGCAATGAGAGCAAAATGTATTGTCATTACAAGGCGCCGTGCGAGGCTAGGTAAGACCGCAGGTAACCTCATCTAGTTTTCTCTTCCTCAGTTTTCTAACAAAACAATTTTCTTACGAAGAGTAGGAGATCCTTAATTGTTTCATATTTATAAACAAATATTATTGTTTTTAACTAAAAGATTCGAATTCTTATTTTTACCTATAACATACATTAAAACAAAATTAACCCACCGAAATTAATAGTATTCAATACACTGTGCGTTTATTTAAAGTGACGGAGTTATGATGCAGCGTGAGTCATGTATGGTGCAGCGTGAGTGCATATGCAAGCATACGTGTTTTTAAGTTAATTTAAGGACTGATTGATCTTTTGTTATAAATCGGCATTCCCAAATGGAAACATGCACAAAATTTCATCCAAATTAATTCCAGTAATTTTCCTCTCAACCCTTTGAGGGATGTTTTCATATCTACATCCCTGCTCCTTTCCACTGAAGATTCTGAATTATTGAGCGTGACCTGCTCACTCTTGTTATGACTTATCTCTGTCATATGACTGGGATTGTGCCTGCAGTCTATCAATTTAGACTGGTATTGTGCCTGCAGTCTGTCAACTTAGACTGGGATTGTGCCTGCAGTCTGTCAACTTAGACTGGGATTGTGCCTGCAGTCTATCAATTTAGACTGGTATTGTGCCTGCAGTCTGTCAACTTAGACTGGGATTGTGCCTGCAGTCTGTCAACATGGACTGGGATTGTGCCTGCAGTCTGTCAACTTGGACTGGGATTGTGCCTGCAGTCTGTCAACATGGACTGGGATTGTGCCTGCAGTCTGTCAACTTAGACTGGGATTGTGCCTGCAGTCTGTCAACTTAGACTGGGATTGTGTCATTCATACCGAATCATTAATTAACCAATATGCGACACGAATAGAGTACATGTGTAACTCAGATGATGAACTAAGAGATTCAGCTAGGATGTGGCTGGGACATGCCATTACCTTGATAGTATTTGCCAGGATTTGAGACATGTCATTACGAAGAAACAACCATCACCTCGCTGGCCTGAGGCGTTGCCGAGCTGCTGCTTCTTCTCGTAGGATGCTGCCTCTGCCTCTGGGTACTCTCTCTTTAGTCTCTCTCCCCTTCTCCTTTTCTTTCTCTTTTATTTTTTGTCCCTCTTTCCTTCTTTCTCTTTTATCCTCTTCCCCTCTCTTTTTCTCTTCTACTCTTTCTCTCTCTCTCCTTGTTTTCCCTGTTCCTCTCCATCCCTCTCTTCTCTTTACTTCTGTCAAGATGCTATCGTAACAGAACAAGTCTCACTATTAAAGATATCAATTTCCAAAATCAAGTCCTGTGGTTACTTACAATCAATTATTAGTCTAAATTACTTAATGCTTCGAGAGCTAATGCAAAAAATGAAAACGAAGTTGTAACAGTTGAAAGTGGTCATTTTATTTCATTATTTTTGGGGTCTGTATCACAGATACAATTATCTCTTCTAATGACCCGCCCTTCCGTTCTCCTTCTGCCTTTAGGGTTCCCTCCCCTTGTCTCATACTAACAAGCTGGACTGCAATGAATGAAATCAGAATCTTCGTATTTTTGCTTACCATTTAGCATCAATGACATTAAAAAAATGTTACTGAACGTTTTTTAAAACGGAAGAAATTACTTTCATGTATATTTCTTATCGTTTCTTTTTGTGTTGAATACATCGCAGGAGATTATCGTTGTCTACTATGAACATTTCATTGCATCTATCATTAGCATTTCGTCGTCGCTTCTACGTCTGCCTCTGTCCGTAAGCCAAAGCTCGTCTTCGTCCCTAAGCCAAAGCCCGTCTTCGTCCCTAAGCCAAAGCCCGTCTTCGTCCCTAAGCCAAAGCCCGTCTTCGTCCCTAAGCCAAAGCCCGTCTTCGTCCCTAAGCCAAAGCCCGTCTTCGTCCCTAAGCCAAAGCTCGTCTTTGCCCCAAAGCTAAATCCCGTCACTGCCCCCTGCTCATGAATGGAAGTCGCCTCAGAGATCGGGCGTGTCTCTGATCTTGGAGATTTTGCTTTAGAAGCTAAGAGATTTTCTCTGCTGATCCTCAATAAAGATTTATTCTGAGTTTCTAATTGCTGATTTTTCTAAGATACGTTGCTCTGGGAAATTTATACTGTAATTTTTCCCAGAATGTCTGGATAGAGTATTCTTCGAAAGTTGTACATGGAGATTTACTCATAGATTCCTTTCAGAATTATCCTTAGGTTTGAGTATTTTATTCTCATGGGCTTGTTGGAGATTTTTTTCTTCGGAGTCTTTGATTAGTTGTACATTTATCACCAACTTCCTTTATGCATCACATTATACTAAGTTTCAGATGCTCGTACACTTTCCTTCACAGAGAGACGGTAGAGACTAGGACATATATTTCGCCAAGATATCTAGGATTATCAGCATTTTTCGTACATTGTATTATTATTATAATAGTACTCCTAATATAAATGATACTAATATTATAATAATACTAATACTGCCCTATTAACCACCATATTAGGATAATTTACGCCATGGGACTTGGGTAGCAGCCCAAGAATAGGCCAAACGGCTTGTTTATATTGCTTTATTCTATTCGATAAGTTTTGTATTCTTGCCATAATAATCCTAGTGAAAAGAAATTCTCTCTATCTAAACAAAATCAGAGTCGGTAATTCTAAATTTTCCGCTAGTGGGAAGTTAAAAAAAATGTTTAAATATGCAGGCATTCTTTCTTTTGAGCAAAGTTTTTGTGTTTCAAGGTAGTTTTTATTTGTACTAGTGCAATGCCCGTTAATAATTTGTTCCCAGACGAATCACTTTTGGGCTTGGGAAGAGAATCAGTTTTCTATCGGACGAACAACGTCTTTCTTGCTGTCGGTCTTGCTGCTTCTCTCTTACGGTTGGACACGTTTCTATCCATGTTGGCCTTTTTTGCCGGAATTTATTCTGAAATGTCCTCTATTATCCCTTTGAAGCTTTTAAAAAAAATCACAATTCCGAAAACAATAACTCAATTTCCAAAATCTTTGTCCTTATACTAAGTGGTAGCCAGGTTACTGGTCACACTAATTTAAAACATTTCTTTTTGTATTATCAATTTAAAGAGAGCATCCACTCACGGTTATTATCATAGCATGCATTTCGGTGTGTCAATTTTTCGCGGCAGTGTACCCGTGCCATCAAAAATGATGGCAAAAAATATTTATAAATCTTTCTTGAGATAATCTTTCTCTCGCTCTTCTTTTTCGCACTCGATTCAGTCTTTTTTCGTTCAAGTGGAGTTTCCATGTTTAAGCTTATTTCATAGGTAATTTATTTTTCTTGTGACAGTAATAAACACTTAGAATACAGTATTTTTGAGCCGCATATACCGCCGAACTCGGTATCCACGATACGGACTCGAGTATATAAGGCTCTGGATCTCTCTAATTTTTTTCAAAGTGACTTATTATAGTGCACTTGTAAATAAGTGTATTAATTTACCAATGAACTGAAACCAAGACCACCAGTGCTAATCTATTCTTAAGAGCGTGACACGAAATCAATTTCCAAAATCTTTGGCCTTATACTAAGTGGTAGCCAGGTTACTGGTCAAACTAATTTAAAACATTTCTTTTCGCATTATCAATTAAAAATATCAAAGCATCGTGATGAATTTCAACAGGAAAAGGTCCAACAAAAATTTCTATTTGTAAAAATAAACTGATTATGTATTTTGGATACTATAATGCAAGTGAAAGGGAATTGAATTGCCACAGAAAAATAATGCAATAGAATGATTTCTTGTATTTCTTAAGCTTTATCCTTGTTGCTATCAAAGCTATCGATTAGAAGAGTGTAACACACGGACGGACGGACGCGGCTCTTATTATAGTATAATAATAGATTGAAAAATAAGTCCTTGGTACACACTGCCCATTGAAGACGTTCTGTCACGTGAGACAAGTAAGAGTCGTTAAAAAATTACTTGGTTTAAGTAAAACATGAATTTCAATCCTGGTAAGACCTCATAGAAGCGAGGGAGACATTTTTCTGGGCACGCCATGGATATGCCTCACCTGTTAGAGCCACAGACAAAAAAATACCTCTGCCTTCAGGCCATTCACATTCTTGGCTCTCCAGTACTCGTAATTTTGTAGCAACAACAAATTTTGCAGGGCGTCTACTGCCCCGCTTCACAAAGCCGAAGAAAAAGCAGTGCTCTACTTTTGAAGCTCTGCTTGCAATCGCTGTAGCGGGGCTCAAGTTTTTTTTTGTAACTTTTAGTTCGAGATACCGAAACTTACGGTATCACAGATACAGGCTAGTAGCAGCACAGAATGCAAAGATTCATTCTAATGCAGCAACTTACCTGATGCTCAGGTAAGTATAACGTAACGCAATTTTATACTCATCAGTATAATGAACTACTGGTCAAACTCATACTGAAGTATTTTTTGAATCCGACTTCTGCACTTCCAAAATGCGTGATAATTACTAAAACTCCGTTTCCACAACCTTATACATCAATGTTACTTAATTCGATGAAGTGATTTTATATTCTTCAATTCCTATGCATTCAATTATCCTACTGTTAATGGAAACAGGTACGCAGCCACATAAAGTTATTAATTGGATCTTTTTTCGCCGTGTGAAATCTCCCTCCGCTCTATTTTGTCGAGCGTTTGGTGTTATTCGCTGAATGGCTCATCTGCCTGAAAAGACCCTGAGAAAGATCATCTAGCACCACAGTGGAAGTTATTCCCACAGTCTGAATGTTGCCAACAATCATGATAAATGTTTGTACGAACCGTTGTGGGGCACGGCTCAAGTTCAATGGCGCGAAGAATGGTTGGTGATCATCTCTCCCATACCTGCAACCATCACTGTTACCGGATCACCTGTCAGGGGTAATTGTAAGATTTGTTGTGCCACCAGTGCTACCGACTGACAGAAAATTCCGTACCTGTCTGCGAAGGAAGCAGGTAATGTTATTGACCGTTAGCAAGCTTATCACAGCATCATGACTATATCAATGCTACCATCGCTAACTGGTAATGAATGTGGTACTCAGTCAGTGGCTGTACGTATCACAGCTATAATCGCTATGTGGTGTCCTCTACCTTGCGTTAACGGTGGGAACACAATCCGGTCGAAAATTTCAAATAAGATTTGCGCAATATTCTTCATGGCTTAGAAACACGGACCTGGAAGACCTTGAAGTTGTGTGAAACATTCCAGGTTCAAATTAGTTAAAAAATAACGAAGTCGAAGTTATAGGTTGTCGACGTGATCCGTTATATTTTGAATTTTATTCTGTTGTATGAAAATAGAAGTTGATGTTTGTTGGTTTCTTAAAAGCTTATGATCGCTGGCAAGGTGACGCTGTTCATTTTCAAGAGTCTTAGAGGAAGTATTGCTCTTTTAATGCATACTTGAGACCTAGTTCCGCAGTGTCGTCGACTCGACTGAAAGAAAATTTGACCACACTAAACTTACAAACCGAGCAGTTTACGTGCCCTTGATACTCCCTGTACCAATTGTCTCACGCCCTTGGAGGTGTTCATTGTCTTGCTCCTCTACACTTCAGCTCCGAAAGAAATAATTTTTTTCTCCCTTGATTGAAAGTCAAGTGACTCTCTCTGTATGAAGGTTTGCTTCACTTGGCTCAACTGGAGATTTACGCAGTACATTGCTTGTGCATGTCATTTTTAGCCAATTCAGTTCAGGAAAATATCCAACTATGTTGGGATGAGACAGCTAGCACAAATCTTTTATTTTAGTACTCCATATACCGGTACTCATAATTTCTCATATTCACTTGCTTACTCCATACTATTAAATGATTTAAGTCGATTGCCTGTATATGTCAGAAGTACAGATTGAAATTAAATTGAAATTGTATCCTAGATACTCGAAGTATGCTACCTATTAAGACTTGATGTTCGTCCGTAGGGACTCAGAAGATGATCAGTAACATTATTACATACTACTAATGTGAATACCTATTGCGGTCAGCGGTCAGGTGCTAAAACTACGCCTAGATTTTTCCAATACACGGCTTCTGAATTTACTGGAAATTGGTTTCGATTAAGTTGACATTAATTTAAAACCTAATTTCAACTAAAGTTAGAATCTTCGTTACCTCAAAAAATTCTAATTTTTCGTACAAAATTTACTCGCTTTATTTACTTGTATTTCCTTTCTTGTGAAGCTGAAATGTTTCAGCGACCTGATGAAACGAATGACATGTTACCAGTTTCACGTAGCTTCATCAGACCAACAAGTGAACTCGTGCTTTGAAGTGTTCATCAGTGAGCTACTTTCTAACCATGAATAAGGGGTAGGCTAATGAACTCATGCCAAGAGTAGATATTTATTTATCTACACAAACATTTGATTATACCAGCATACCCTGAATACAGTAATTTCATCAGTGTTACAAAGACGTACTTGAGTAGCGTTTACGGAATGCTCATTATTTTTTCTACCTCAAAGGCCCTAGGTCTCGTCTTACACAATGTGTGAGCGCACATAAATTATGTGGTGTGTGAGAACACATGTACGATGTGGTGTATGTGTGAGCACACATGCGTTTTGTGGTATGGTCTTGTAACTCAAACAGCTTACCCAAGTTGGACCGTATTTTTAACATTCATTGGAAAAATAGACCACCATTATTGAGATATCAGAGAATATATCAGAGAATGTATCAGAAGGCGTGTGCAGGTGAACTCGAATGCTTCCATCAAATGTTCATAATGAATGAGCGTAAACTTTTAATATTCAATAGGAATTTATACTTGCTACTAGTCTCTGTCACCTACACAACTGTATTAATATAAGAAACATATTTTCGAAGGTAGATGTTAGCCAAGTGTATCTATGCTAGCATTTGCTCCGCATCCTAATATCTGTTAAGAACTTATTAATGAACCTGGGTCAAAACTAATACAGTGTATCTCCTATTTAAGTATTATATATGCTATACTTGGATAATTTTATGCTCAAGTTTGGCACTTTTTCTTTGCTACGACTTTCAATTTGTAGCATTTGTACTTCAGAGATCTTATATAATTTATGTATCACACATTTACCTGCTGCTGCAGCATTGATGTGGTCACGGTAAGTAGAGTTCTCTCATCAGTTCTGACATCACTTATGCGTCACTACAGTACAGGTAACTCTGTACAAAGTAAATTTGGAATTAAATTGTAGTGCAGTCAGGAAAACCATCCAGCCTTAATGTTTCGAAGAACACTCGGGAAATTAACTTTACACCTACTTTTTGTACTTTTTTAAAGTGTATTGTGAAACGTGTGTACTGTAATGTGAAAAAAAAATTTTTAGATGTATTCTCCTCTGCACCGACTGTTTCCGACCAACGTCAATAGTTATGTCAACTGTTGCCGACCAGAGGAAGTAAATTCGTATTTTGCTTTTAATACGCCTAACTTTAATCCTTCCCACCGAATAAGAGATGGTGATACTCTTTTTTTTTTAGGCTTTTTGGTGAGACGTTCAGCACAACTGCAGCACGTCGTTTGAATGGACATTTCTTCTCGATTTTCCCTTTTTTACGCTCCTCATTCCAAGTACTTATGCAATCCTTATTTTGAAAAGTTTTATTTGTTGCACATTGTTGCAGTAACTCAAGACAATCTGCATTGTGCCGCAACTGAGGCGCTACTGCAACTCTTGACACGCCTCACTGACTCGTCTCTTTTGCTTCCGTCTTATTCCAGTTCGCTGGGCTAGGTAGCTGGGCTAGGTAGCTGGGCTAGGTAGCTAGGCTAGTTAGCTAGGCTAGTTAGCTGGGCTAGTTATTGCCAGTTTATAGAAAGACCCCCGGTGACGCCAAATTTGTATTTATTGATCATGTGTTTGCGTGTATTCATCAACTATAGTTTTCAGGCTGAAAGATAAGTGTGAGTGCAGTTACCAAGTGTGTGTGTGTGTGTGTGTGTGTGTACATGCAAATATATTCTTCAAGTGTGAGCATTAATTAGGTGTGTCGTACAGGAGTCGTAAGGTGCGTTTATCTATTGAACCCCTATGTGTCATGTTACTACCACATTTCTTTGAGCTATAACTGCCCCTGGAGCTGTGAGCTCACGGTGGCTGTCATCGTCAGCTTCTCTGGTGAAATTCTCGTTCCTGGAAGGGTTTCATAGTTGTTGTGGTATCCTAGTTTCTACGGTATCCTTGTTACTAGAGCTACCTAGTTGCCCGCATGGTAATCAGACCGAATTAATGCCCGCACGGGAATCAGATCTAATTGATGCACGTACGCCCTACTTTGTCAAATATGTGAGAAAAACACATGTTTATCACACACGTGCTCGTGTGCGTGTTTATGTCATGCACACGAGCACGTGAGGGGCTGATGTACACGGGCATACATGCCCTCTCAGAAGAACGTGCTGGCTTTAAAAACCTTGTTTTTCAGTTTTATTATCAAATTTCTGGCGAAAGCTTCCGGTTGTTCGTTAACTTTCTGAGCATAATTGGTCGTTGTCTTCTCTCCTACATGCCCGTTCTTGTCGAAATTCTGCGTAATACAGTGACACACGCGTGTTTTCAGGTCACACATTTCGTTAGAGTGTCACAAATAGGGAACTATTGTTTCTGTTTTAAACAATACCTTGAAATAATAAAAAGAAATGAGACAGATATTACCCAGTGCGTCAACGTCTTTTTCTTTATTAAAATTACAAAAATGAGCCCGTTACTGCGAACATCAGCGTTTTTCTTTGATTGACATGGATTTTTTTTTTATTTTTCCCGCAAAGTAACAATGCATCTTTTATCGAAAAACTTCAAGCCCCGTCAGAACATTACTGTTCCCTATGCTCCTTTTGTTCAAGATGCGTGTGTTCATGTTCATTGAACATGTTCACAATACGTTCTGTTAATTAACAATCATTCGAAATGGGCGAGTTCAGTTTTCTTCGTTTATAAAATAGTATCTGAGAGTAACAAATTTATGCCTGCTAGTGATGAGGTTTTGTATCACGTGAGCTCAATGATGAAATTTCGAGCCCACTTCTATTTGAAAGGTGTGTGTAGGAATGTGCTGACCTCAAGAGGTGCGAATAGAAACGAACAAGTAGGCCAAGCAGGACAACTTGACTAATTTTTAATATCAAAAAAATTGTTGAAGTGATACATCTCTGAATCCTCGTTCAAGTAAATTCGCTGTTTTAAAAAGTGCTTTAGCCGTGATATGTTCCAGACCATTCCACATTTTTAAAGATTTTTCGTTCGCATTAGAAATTTTAGCACGAAAAAGAGATGAAAGCAAGCTCAGCAATTGCCAGGTGTAGAACTCAGGGTTATTTCTCATTTCTGTGTAATTGCCAGTGTGATGCAATGCATCAAGTGCCAGTATGATGTAATTCCACCGTTGTATTTTTGTGCACTGCGTGTTCTCTCACGACGTGTTGTCCCTTTTCACACGGCACTGGACAAAAGTGTTCTTTTCCACCTCATCTCTTTCCTCCTCTCTTTCCCCTCCTTCTTCCTCTTCCCCCTCCCTCGCTCACTTTTCTGTTCACTGGTAGGATAAAAAAATGTGTCCCACGCCCTAGGCTGTGGAGTCGGAGACTCGTACCCCATACATGGAGTCGGAGATTCGTACCCCATGTATGGAGTCGGAGACTCACTCGTACCCCATGTATGGAGTCGGAGACTCGTACCTTTTTACGGCTTTAAGGCTTGGTTTAACACGTGTTTGAATTCTCTCAAAAATTTATCAACAATTTTTTGATAATTTTTCGCATGATAAACTTGAACAGCTTCATGAGGTTAAAAAATTACTAACTGCTTTAAGATGAATAGCATGTTCATGACACGGACTAGAAGTTTTTTATGGAGTGCAGGACTTGTGGCTTATTATGAAGTTGAAGCTGAAAATATTTTCTTCGGTTCTGTTACTTTCCACCTCGTGTGTTTCAATACGATCTGTAGCTCTATTTTATCTCACCTATTCATTTATAATACACTTTTCACTCGCTATCTGCTTTTCTGGTTCTTATACCTTCTTCATCTTCATCTTCCTTTCTTCTTCCCCTCTGTTTCTTCCTCTCCTTTATCTCTCTCTCGTTTCTGGTTTCTCTTTTCTTGCCCAATTCCTCTTCTTCCTCTCTTTTTTTTCCCCAGCCCTCTTCATCTCTTGTCCGCACCTGTTCCAGCAACATACATCGGCATGAAGTAACGTACACAAGTGGTCATGCTTCAGTTGTCAAGTAACAGACGTACATCTTCACGGTATCCTGTATACAGGAAGAACATTTCAATAACAGCCTCATGCCTCAGTGACTCCCAACCTCCTCTTCTCCTCAGCCGTGATAATCTCACTGCCTTCCCGCTCACGAACCAAGTTTTGGTCTTGAGTTTTTGTTCTTACTTCCATTATAACTTTTGTTCTCTCGAAGTTTTTGTTTTAACCTCAGAGTTTTTAATGGCTTTCTTTCTTGCACGGCGTATCCTGTGTTTGTGGGTGCGCAGGAGCACCTGTCGAGCACGTCTGTCTGCCCAGCATCCTTTTCCAACCTTCTATGAGTAAGGCCAATTTTGTGAGCTTCGCACGGTAGATCTTGCCCACCTCTACTCGTGTGATCCGTGCCCATCTGGCAGTGAAATTCGTTCATCGAGCACCCAACTTCATCTTTTCTAATCTATAGACCCAACATTCAAGGCTGTCAGTTTCTTGAACATGTTGATTCGACCAAAGCTGCACCGATTAATTGAAGCAGAAATCGTTTAATGGCCTTCCAACACAATAATATAAAGATACATTATTTATTATAGCACTAGCAAGCTTGGAAAAAGGAAACTCTCATTAAAAGTTTTTAACCGAAAGTTACTAGTGTTGGTGTCAGTTAAACTATTGAAATGTTTGCAAAAACCATTCCTCAGATTTACCTTCATCTTTTTGTTTTGAGCCATATGCTAATGTTCACCTTCTGTATGTATTAGATATATTTTTAAACGAACTTTTTATCCAGCTCGCGTGATAACTGAGTGTTCCTCCTGTAACACAGCCGGGCTGCTTGGAAGAGACCGAGCTCAATTCCTACCTCAACAGCCGTAGGAAATTCAAATGTTGCGCTTTCTAAAAGACTCGAGCCCAATATACGAAGACCGCTAAAAACATATGTAGCTTACACAGATCGTCTAAGGTACAGCCATAGTATTAAGACTCCTGCTATATTCTAGATGACAGGGAAATTACCATCAGCAGTGGTATTTTAGCTATCTGGTCACTACTGTTATTAGTGTTAGCGTGAGAGGTACTTTTGGTATCCGGGGTACTTTCAAGGTGAGGTCCCTCAGGGCTACCAGAAGCAATGTCATGCTATCAGCAGTAGTTGAACACTAATCCACAACTGTCCCATTGCAATCAACCAAAAGCCGTTTAATTTTTTACCCTATTGCCGGATGTGGCGACTTGAAATAAATTGCGTGACAAGAGGATAAAGCATCAGCTTCAGATAGCTCCTCTAATGACCCTGTACTGCTTGTTCTTTTTCCTGCGTCACAACAGAAGGTACGATTGTGACATTTGTGTGTTAGAAGCAATGTTGAGTTCACGTGGTGGAATTTGTAGACGATGCGATTCGTGTGGTGGATTCTTCTTCGAGTGAAACCAATCCAGCGCATTCACATGTCAAGCTGCAGAGCATCACTAAACAGTAAACGTAACTTCAGCATCATCATAGGTTTTTTTCTGAATATTTTTGCACCAGTACAAAAATGTTACACCCCGATCATTCATATTTGTAGTACAGTATTTCAGGTGCAGGACAATTTACAATTTCTCCTTATAAATAAAGTCCCAACTCAGAAACAGTCTCATACTTCTTAGACTTTATTAGCCATGCCTTGTGGGATTATTACAACGACTGGGAAAGTCGTCGCCTCTGATATAATCTCGTTTTCGTAGCATGAATTGCCTTTCACTTGGAGACTGAAATATCGAAACGATCCTCGTTAACCTTTGCCTGACATTGGTCTTGTCTGTACAAGAAGCGTTATGTTGTGAAGATGTTAGCTAAATGGGCTCAGTTGAACCGTACAGGCCTCCATCACATGCGCAAGGGAAACTACATCGAAATGATTCAAAAATATATTTCTTACACCGGAACTGTGCAATTTGTACGTTCTGTGCCCACTGCTTGTACGCACAAGTGTAAGCTTTGCGTTTTACGAGTGTTAAGAGTTAACGAAGGTACGTATACGCTGCTGTTTTACATTTTATATGTATATACTGTTACAAGCTTCAGGGGTGGTTGCAACCTTCACTGTGCTAACGTGACGATGATGGAAACTTTGTGAGCAGACGCAAACATTGCGCACAAGTTTGTGTGACCTGTGATTTCGAAAGCTACTGGATTATTTCCTGTATAGAATGTTTCAGTACAAAAATTTTTGCACCCTAGACTTTAGAGACCTACAGCACGTATGAATCGTACTATGTGTTACTCATTAATTTGTTAATGTCTGTCCATCCTTGAGTGTAGCACTAATGTTCCAGTCTAAACAGCCACCATGATCCATCTTTTATTTCTTCAATTGCACACCTTATCTAAAGGAGGGGGAGGGTTGAAGACATGGGTGGGGATCCCTGTCACGTACAGTCTTTTCCGTGCCCCCCAAACCAAGATAACTTCTCAGGCGCAGCTCTCACGCGCCTCAGGGCATCAGCGACGCTGTGATTGGCTGTTGTGGTGTGGGTGCCCGCTGGTGTGTAATGACGGTAATGATTATGATGTGCTATCGCTCATTGAGCGCGTTTTATTTCTCATGGATGTATAATCTATTTTAATTGTTAAAGATAATTATGCTGCACTGAAATAATAGCTCATGAGTTGGAAGATTGTTCACAGTGTAGTTCATGATCAGTTGTCAGTAGTTGCAGTGTTTCTGAGGGCTATAATTCAACAACTGGTGGTTCTTTTGAGTAAATTATTATCCTCAAAAGAGCACGGCAATTACTGAGCAAAATTTTTTAAAACAAGTCATTTTGAAGACAGTTTCTTTACTTGTTATTCTAATATTTTTGATCTGAGGCACATGCTACTTTTGGTGTTGATTATATTTCCACATGACCTAGTCTTCAAATTATTAGTAATCCCATGTTTATGGGGAATAAAAAGAATAAAAATATTTGAATGCATATTGGTTAACGACAACGTGTTTTTATCAACGAGCGCGTTATTAATATTGACAATTATTGTGTATGTGCATTAGACTGATCCTGCTTTCCAGAATTTTTGAAGAATCAATCGCAAAATAACACTAAGTCCTGTCGATATTCCTTGGCACTTTCAAACACTCACGTGAAATTGATCACATAAGATGCAACGGAAAGAGCAAAAAAAGAACAGATATTTTTCAGGTTAACGTTCAATTTCTCAAATTAGAGTTCTCGATGACACTTCAGAAATGAGTAAAGTTTCTAAACTATTAATTTGCCTAAATTTGCCCAGCTTGCTAAGGCAGCCCGAGCTCGTGCAGTATTTATTGTGCAAAAACTCCGGAGAATTATTCATCTGTCACCTATCAGGACGGAGAGCTATTACTCATCACACTGTTACTCATCACGCTGTAACTCATCACGCTGTAACTCATCACGCTGTAACTCATCACGCTGTAACTCATCACGCTGTTACTCATCACACTGTTACTCATCACACTGTTACTCATCACACTGTTACTCATCACACTGTTACTCATCACACTGTTACTC